>JBBPDA010137471.1:0-21912 GCA_037974385.1 Arnoldichthys spilopterus
ACCTTCTCTCCCAGCTTCTTGCTAATGGTTTTGTAGCCCATTCCAGCCTTGTGCAGGTCTACAATTTTGTCTCTGACTTCCTTGGACAGCTCTTTGGTCTTTCCCATGGGCAGTGGTGGCATAGTGGTTAGGACACTACCCTTGGGACCCGAACATCGCAGGTTCGAGTTCCCGGCCCGGGCACTACTGAGGTACCCTTGACCATTAAAATGATACTGTTCTGAGACTTTTCATTTCTTTGTCACTGGACAAACTTAGAGGGGTCAAATAATTATTTTCTCCACTGTATATATATCTTCTGGACCTTTGCTTTAGGAAATTTTCTCTAACTGGACCACTTTAAATTTTAGTTGAATACCCCGGGTGTAGTTTATGATGTTTTATTACAGGCTGTTGATTTCCTGAAGAAAATATGCTAAACTTACAGCTGCAACACATAAATCAGCCAGTCTGCCTGGTCCAGTAGAAATCAGATGTTTCTGGAGAAAAGAAATAGCGTTAGCATACTTTAACATGCAACAAATGCCAGAATTATAATTTTTTTTCTTTTATCAGTCAGTCAAATATTTCTTTGAGAACATTACAAGCACTGACATCATCTAGTGGTCAATATGTGTTTCTCCACATACACTCAATACACTCCGTTCCAGAATTTCCCAATCCTGGTCCTCTTGGCCCACTGCCCTGGACATTTTTGTGTTTTCCTTTAACAAACAATTAAGCTCAGTTAATGAGCCTATTAGCTGGGTCAGATGTGTTGGGAGAACAAAAGGTCTAAAATGTGCAGGGTAGCGGATATTACCGAACAGGACTGGGAAACACTGGTCTAGTCCATTGATAAAGAAAATGGCACTTTTAATCTATTGAAGGTCAAGAAGAGCCAGGCTGCTTCTTGCAGGCAAATTCACATGCAGTGGCAGCATCAGAAATTCTCTGTAGCTTCATCATATACATTCCTTAAGTTAAAATAAGTTTCAGTAATAAAATATATATAAAATGACTGACTGCAGATAAAATTCCTGCATTTAATAAATTAAAGAAATTAGATAAATTAATTTAAAAGTAGGTACATTGCTAATTTAGCAGAAAATCAGGTCCAGTAGATTAAATAAATGTAAGGTTTAAAGTACATAATTAATACTTGTTACATTATTAAAATCTCTTTCTAATGTCAGCTTTTAACCTTGTGGCGAGGCTAAACGTAGCGTTGCATTCCAAGTTTTCCGTTCCACCATAAGCGGTAACGTTCAAGTGCCCGCACAGCACCGGAACTGCGGTCCGATTTAAGGTGGAATGGGAAACTCAACTGTCAGCGTTGCAGCTCTTCCACTGACAACGGAGCCGAAACGCAGCTTGAGCTGAACCGAAAACACCAGGTTTGAAAATTACCCAGCGTCAGACTCGACATTTCTCATGTGTACTCATGTTTTGAAGTTGAAGGTCCAGTTTGGTCACCACAGAAGACTTTAGTTAGCCTTGTACAGCGCGTCAGTCAACAAGTGCTAAGCCCGGTCGGTTCACCACGGATTTTACCATCATGTAGTCACTGTTTCTATCCGCCACCACATACACAACTGTGCTCACACAGACAGAACAACTAAAAGACCGCACTGCTGAAGCCTACAAAACTGCTCCGCACATTCCCACAACTTGACAAAAGGGAAAAGTTGAGATGAGACAAATCCATGTAGTGATATTAATGTCATATGTTTGAATTGTGAATCTGAATCATTTAGTCCTTATTCTACAAAACCCAAAAACACTTTTTGTACAATGCAGTAGAAACTAAAATAAGCAATTTATACATTTTTTAATGAACCTGTAATAAAAAGTACTTTTTATGTTTTGTCTGACAAACTTGCTTGTATTTTGTAAATATTAATACATTTTGAATTTGATGCCGGCATCACACTCCAGAAAAATAAAAAAATGTTGTGACGGGGAAAAATGAGAGCGAAACTTTCATTGCACAATAAAGCAGAGAACTGGTAACAGGTGAGGTTTAAAAAGTGCTGGAAACAGTTTTTGTCTGGAGGGGATGGGTGATTATATTGATTATAAACCTCACCCATCATCTTTTACACTTCACCCCATAAACTGCAGTACCTGCAGGAATGTGTAGTTACATACACACTCATGACGAGATGAAAATGCTGCTCAAAATCATGCTGCTCAACCCTACTGTATACACTCTGGAAAGTGCGTGCAGGACTGAACCATGCAGTGAATAGAGAAAGGGGTGAAATATAAAGGCTATGAGAATTATTTTACCAGAAATACAGAAACAAAACATGTTTGTTTAATTTCTAATGTTTTATTACATAAAATGATGATAACACTAATGTACTGATAATAAAAATATTAATAATGATCATTTTCACTGCTGGGCCCTTGAACCCCACCCCCCTTCTCTCTTTATACAGTGACCCTGGTTGTAGCGTTAGTATATGGTGTTCATTCCGAACATGTTGAGCAGAAGGTAGAGCCATAACGTCTACACTAGTACACAGAACTGTGTGACAGTGTTTTAGTGCAAGAGAAGAAGAAATAATAGAGAAATGAGTAAGTTTCTTTTCAGTGCAGCGTTAATATGTTCTGCTATATTTGAACACTGTGTTTCTCACGTATGTAAAAAATGCTGGATGTGATGGAGGGGGAGGAATGAGTTTACAGGCTGCTTGCACCTCAAGGTATATATTTAATGGTGAATTCTATCACTTTGTTTTCTAAAGGATGAACAGAATCAACCTGCCTCGGTCAGTCAGCCCCACAGCCTGTGGGTGCTGGGGTTGGTGTTTCCCCAAATTGTCCTTCTTCAGCAGAGAGGACAAACTCCTGGAGAAGTGGAGACAGCAGGAGAGTCTCCGACAGCTTCGCCGAGAGATAGAGAGGGACAAGGAGAGGAAACTGCAGAAAAAGAAACAGGAGCAGAGGCAGAGGAAGCTGGAAGCGAGGAAGAGGCAGCGAGAGAGGGAGAGACAGAAGGAAAAAGAGCTGATTGAGTGGAAGCAGCGGATGCTGATGGAGGGAGAGAGACTGGATGAGGGAGAGAGGCAGGAGCTAGAGAGGCTCAGGCAGCTAGAAAAAGAACTGCTGCTGACAGAAGAGAAAGAGAGAAAAGAGAGAGGGAGCCAGAAATCAACTAAAAAGGCAAGATCTTAATCCTTGTACTGTCAGTGATGAGTGAGAATTTAGTCAGTAGTGAAAGGTTTGATTATTGATTAGTGAGAGTTTATTAGTGACTAGTAAAATCGTGTGCAGTGAGATTAGAGACCGGCCTCAACTCTAAAGTATCCTACTGGACAGAGCAACTGATGTTTGAACCATAGTGATTCAGATCATTGACTCCAGTGTAAACGAAGGGTCGATTTCTCTACTATGTTACAGGCCAGTGCACTGATGGTTGAATCTCATTTAAATTATTAGCAGGAGAGAGACCGAAAGGATTGAAAGGAGGGGGCTGTGACAGTGTTGCCAAATCTTTTCTATGGAAAGTAGCTAAATCCTCCTTGAAAAGTGGCTAAAACTCTAAATTGTGTTACTTGTGTATTTCAGAAAGCTCAGTTGAGGCAGGAAGGCATGAGTGAGAATGTCCGAGAGAGGCCAAAGAAAGAGGTCAGAGCTTTGGAAAAGATTGTAAGAGAGCAAACGAAGGAGATTTTGAGGTGCAGAGAAAGACAGAAAAAACTGAAAAAACAGTTAAAGCAACTGAAAGAGAAAATGGCAGAGAAAGAGGAGAGTCACTCAGACACTGAGAGTGAAAGACTGCTCCTCCTGCAGCACCTTAAGAAAGAAAGAGAGATGGAGGAGTTCAGATTGAAAGAGGAGGATCTGGAAAGAGAGATTCAGAACATGAAGCAAAGGCTGACTTTTATGGAGAGATGCAGAGAGGAGAAACAGTTCAGCTTCCTGAAAGAGAGAGAGGATGAGACTCTGAAAACCAGAGAGGAGGGAGAGGAGGGGGTGAAGAAGGAAATAGATAAGCTGGGCATAAAGGTGAGGGAGCAAACGGATACAAGAAAGGGAGAAGAAGAAATGAAAAAGAAGGAATATATGAAGGATCTGGAGGAGTTGTGCAAGAAGATGGAGAGAGAGATGGAGATGGAGAGGAAGACAGCAAAAGAGAAAGAAATGGCCATGCTTGAAGAAATGGAGAGAAAAAGAGAGAGTGAGAGAGAGGAAATGGAAAGACAGATGATGGACAGATATAAACAAATGGAACATCAAATTCAAGAGCGACTGAGAGAAACAGAGATGGAGAGGGAGATGGAGATGGAGAGAAAGACAGAGAAAGACAGAGAAATGCCCATGCTTGAAAAAATGGAAAGAAAAAGAGAGAGTGAACGAGAAGAAATGGAGAAACAGATGATGGAGAGGTATAATCAAATGGAGAAAGAATTTCAGGAGCGACTGAAAAAATTGGAGATGGAGAGTGAGAGGGAGGAGCAACAGATGGAGATGGAAAAAAGACTGAGAGAGATGGAAAGACAGATGGAGGAAGAAAGAGAACTGACTCTGAAAAGAGAAGAGGAAAAATGGAGAGAAAGAGTGACAAAGCAGGAGGAAGAGTGGCAGCACAGATTACTGGACATGGGCAGAAAGAAAGAAGAAGAAATGAGGAATGTGAAAGAGAAAGTCCAGGAGATGGAGAGACAAGTGTCTGAAGAAAGAGAAAAGAAAAAGAGAGAAATCGAAAAAGAGAGAGAATCTAAAAAGATAGAGAACAAAAGAGTGGAAAAGGAAACATTGCACATGGAAAACCAGATAGAAGACAAGATAAAGAGTGAAGAGGAGAAACAGCAAATGGAAGAGTGTAAAGAGGTGGAAATTGTGAGAGAAAGTGAAAGAAAAACAGAAAAAGAAGAAGTAATGGAAATGAATGGAGGAAAGGAAAGAAAAGGACGACAGGAGCCAGAGAATGAGCTTGAAGAAATGAAGGAGCAGAAGCTAAGAGAGCTGGACAAGCTGGAGAGACAGAAAATGATGCTGTCAGAAAAGGTGAGAAAAAATAAGCCGAGAGAGATGGAGAGAGAGCTTGAGAAAAAGAGAGAAACAGGCGAAGAAAGAAAGGAAGGAGAATGGAGAATGGAAGAACAAGAGCTGAAATTAGCTGCAGATTTCAGAGAAAACGAGAGAAATCTGGAAAAAGAGGAGGAAGAAAATCAGAGACAGATAGAGGAAGAGAGAAAAATGATTGGACTAAAGAAGAGAGAAAAGACAGAATGTGCAACTGATGTGGAGAGAAAGATAAATGAGGTGGGAGAAAAATCAAGCCTGAAGCACCAGGAAGAAAGGAAAGACAGAGAAAGAGAAATGGAGAAAGAGAGACAGGGGCAGAGAGACGCTGTCTGCAGGGTGGAAGTGGAAACAGTAGTCAGAGAAAATCTGAAGGATGAAATGAGAGCAAACAGTGAAACAGAAATGGAGGAAAAGAAAGAGGAAACGAGTGATATGGAGATTACTGAGACTGTGAAGATGCAGAGAGAAGCTTTGAATATGGAGGTAGAAGTAAAAGGAGAGACTGACATGGTGATGAACAGAGAGATGGAGGAGGAGGACAAAATGGAGGAAACAGAAAAGCAGAGAGAGGAGATAGGAGAACAGAAAGACAGAAGCGAGAGAGAGATGGAGATTGAGAAGATTCAGGAGGTGAGACGGCAACACATGGAGAAGGAACTGAAGAGGAAGAGGGAGGAGATGAAAAAACTGTTTTCTCCAGGAGGGAAGTTCTTCCAGACTGACAATGGGATCCAGTGCAGAGGTTCTAGATGGAAAAGGAGAAACATAAAGGAGTCAGTTAGCAACAATGAAGAGCAGGCTGAGCTTCAAGAACAGGAGAAGCCTGCTAGAACATCTATCTGGCCAGTTTCTCCAAATGAAGGACCACTGGTTATCAAGGTAAAGCCCTGCAACCCAGTTGCCGAAGAGCCTGAATTGCCTGAACCCTCCTTAACTGACTGTACCATCAACAAAAAGATGGATGAAAGTGAGGGTAACGTCCTAAAGGAAGTGGCAGTGACACCTGATGATTCCTTTGAGCCAAATCCAGAAAAAGAAACAATCAGTTCCCAGGCTGACAGGTCAGAAGTCAATCACCGCTCATCTGAGTTGATGGATGAAGCTGACCCCAACACTGGAAAGGAGAAACCATTCAAAAACACTGTGACGTCGAGAATCATAAGCTGGATCAATGAGCAAGTGAAAGAGAGCCACCAGAAATCCATTGATAAGAGCATCAAAAAAGAAGAGAAATATGGACATAAATATATCGGTGAGTTTAAACAAGTTTTTTTCTCTATAAACACCTAGAACCTTAGAACAGAGGTGCCTGAATTTAGTTCTACAGGGCCGGTGTCCAACACAGTTTTGGTGATTTTCCTGCTCCAACACACTTGGTTCTACTCACCTGTTGATTGCCAGGTTGAATGAGTGTGTTTGAGGAGGGGAACTACCAAACTGTGCTGGACACCAGACCTCCAAGACCACATTTGGGCACCTCAGCTTTAGACCCTCATATGATTATATATACAGTACGTGTCCTATAGAATAGATTCTACGCTCATATTTCAAATCAGTACAAGTGCACAGCTAATAATAATAAGTTGAATTTATATTGCAACTTTCACAATCCCAAGGTCACTTAGGCTGAGGCGTCTAAAGATATTTTTGTCATTTTGCTGTGAGCTTTAATTTAGATTAATTATTAAATAAGAACAAATGTACATTCAATTTACATGTGTACAGCTCTGATTCTGCATTTCTGATATTTGTCCATTTGATAACAGAACAAAAAGAGAAAGTTTCTGTTAACATTAATGATTGTTTAATCATAATTTATATGTAATACAACATTAATTCAATCATATGCAAATGTTTAAACACCAGAGTGTGTTCTACATAGAGGGTGTGGCCTTATTTATAGTAAGAAAATCAACAAATGATGGGGTGTTGCTTAATATGTTTTGCTTAAAAATCAATGTCTACTCTTCTGCTTACAAACACATCTAAATAAGCCAAAGAATCAGTGGCCGGTAAAGATGTGATGATGTGTCTTGAAAGTGAGAGTAGAGATCCTGCATTACTACTAACCAACACCTACTAACCTTTCTCTCCAAACAGCATTACATCGGCAAATAATCACAGTGGCGAAGTACGAGCAGGAAAAAAGGAAGAGAGTGCACGTCCGGGAGGAGTACAGGCAGGAGCTGGAGGACAGATGGAGAAAATGGGAGGAAACAAAGGCAAGGAAGAAAGCTGAAAAGAAAGCTAAAAAGGAGGAAAAGTAGAGAAAAACTCAGAAGAAAGCAAAGAAGCTGAGAAAGGAAAGAAAAGAGGAGAGCAGGAGAGAAAATGAGAAAGAGAGTAGAGGAACAACATGATCAGACAAAAGAAAAAAAAAGAACCTGGAGAATGAGCTTGGAGAAATGAAGGAGCAGAAGCTGAAAGAGCTGGAGAAACAGATAGGGATGCTGTCAGTAAAGGAGAGTGAAAGGAAAAGAAGAGGAAGGAGATGGAGGGAGAGAAAGGAGAGAGAAGGTTAGATAAAGAAGAAAGTAAAAGATGAGAAAGAAAGAAATAAAAGCTGTCCACATCTCTGTTGAAGTGGTTTATTGCGTTTTCAGGGAAGAAAAACCTAAAGTTGTTCTGATCAGGATCTGGATCTTTATTGGCCGAGTGCCAGATCTACAGGTGACTGGCGGAATGTGCAGTGGGAGTTAAACTGAAGTAGATGAATGTAGATGTTTCCTCCTTGGAGAAACTCTGACATGGTCTCAGATCATTCTGACATGATGTGTCTACTGCTGTGTCATGACAGAATCCATGAAGGCAGATGTAGCTCTGCAGTGAGGTCTACAATGTAATAGCAGAGAGTTATTAGCATAGGAACATCTGTCAGACTGTATAATGATTCCTACTCTCTCTCTCTCTCTCTCTCACACACACACACACACACACACACACACATCCTCTACACATCTATTCCCTTACAAAAATACTATATTTAAACATGTTTCCAATACAGTAAAAGTACATTAAGCAAACTTCAATCATACTATGTATTTATCATGTGCCTATTAAATAAACTATAAATAGACCCAACACTAAAATCTGCTGATATTACTGATTGCTCATCATCTTTCTTGCATGTTTGCTGTGTTCAAATGTTATCTTATTTTAATGTTGCTGTTATCCAAATTCAGTAAAGCGTCAGAGAGCTCATCACAGTTCCCATCTGTTCAATGAATCTGCCAGAACTAAATGCTCAGTCTGTAAATTAGGTTTGGTTAAAGGGCTGTATATCGTAATAAGGTTTTGCAAAAAATTGGCAGCTACCAGCCCCTTGCAGTACCGGGGACCCACAGGGTGAAAACTCACTAATGTAACATTAAAGATATTTTGTGGATTCCTGGTTCTGAACAGTGTCATTCAGTGCTGAAGATAAGCGAGACTGGTTGATGCTGGTGGACAATAATTAACATTTATTTTGAACTTTCCTATAACCTCCTAATTCAGCCTTTAAACAGGGTAATTTTCTGACCCTTCTGCTTTTTTGCCATTTGTAAATCAAACGTTTGTAAATAGCATTTGGGGCAGTGGGGTGTTATGTTTAGGGAGTTGCCCCTATGACTGAAGGTCGCTGGTTTAAAACTGGTGCAGGTACCGTCCCCCAAGCACTGCTCCCTGGGCGCTGCCTACATCAGCTGCCCGCTGCTCCTACACTGGTTAAATGCAGCGGTCACATTTCATTGTACTGTGTTCACAATGACAAACACATACGCACTAAAAAGAAACATTACATAAGAAATAATTATAATTCTATAATTTTACATCTCAGGCTCAGAGGCAGATGATGATGATAATCAGCTTTATTGCGATATCATTCTTTATATTAAATATTACAAGCTCAGTACAAAATCATTTCTTCTAATTCATTATTAATGAACTCGTCCAACATCAAAAATACACTATGAAGTTGAGAATTCCTGCTATAGAAGGCAGGTTAGTCACGTTAAGCTGCTCTAAACATCATCAGAGAACTGTATGAGTATCAATGTTAAAGGGCCCATACCATGGAAAAACAAAATTTACTTGTTTTTTTCTGTACATTTCATGATTTTCTGCAGAACTTGGTCATTTCCAGTATCACCTACTAGCTAGGACTGTCATACCGTACCACCAACACTGGGAGGGTGAAGGCAAACACATGCTTCCTCTAGATCAGGTGTGTCAAACTCTGGTCCTGGAGGGCTGGCGCCCAGCACAGTTTGGGGATTTCTCTGCTCAAACACCTGATTCAATTTTCCTGCTAAGTGGCAGGTTTAGTAAGTGTGTTTGAGGAGGGAAAGTACTAAGTAGTGCTGGTCACCAGCCCTCCAGGACCAGAGTTTGACACCCCTGCTCCAGTTGAGTCCTAACACGTCTTTTCAAAGCACTGTTAAGGCGATGTGATGAGGGAGATGATGAGGGAGAGAGACCAAAGCCAGTTGTGCTCCCTTGGACTCCTGGCTGAGGGTGGCTGTAGTACCACAGGGGTCAAACTTGAACCAATGACTATTTTTGATGGCAAGTTTCTGAATGAGCCATGATACAGGGCAGCCATTCAGAACAGATGTTACTTAAATATACCAGTTTTAAAGAGACAGTACAACAGTGTGTTTAATTTTAAGGGGGAAAAATGGAAAATGGTCATATAAAAATAAAATAGGACATGTCCTCTTTAATGTGGAATATATATTAGCTAATATAATAATATAAAGGATATGTGGCCTTTAATGTGGAATTTATTAGCATCTGTGGTACTTGTGTTTGGATGGTCCTCATCCACTCAAAAATTTAAAATTTACCAGTTACACATACAGTAAATGTAATGTGTCCTCTGGGACAGATTGACAACATCATTGAAGAACAGACTTATAATATAGTCATGTCTGTGCTACAGGAAATGAAGAGTCACACATATGTTGTATTAAGTTACTTTGTGTGTTGCAGTGGTATCTGACAATGTTCGGTCTGATGACATGTACCAGCTCATAAAACTTGGGCTGTGCCACCCCCCACAATTTTCTGCTCAATGTAGTCATCTCCTATTCCACCTGCTTGCTAGGGTTCCCCAATTGGATGATACCACCAACTCTGAGGCGAGTATGTGCTTACACATGAAGCTTCACCACATCTTTTCGAAATGTAGTCATTGGAGAGGGTAATGCTCTTGGAAGAGAGCACAAACTGCCACCAACTTAAAAAGGGGGCAGTGGTGGCCTAGTGGTTAGGACTTTTGCCCTTGTGAACAGAAGGTTGCATGTTCAAGTCCTGACATAGATGCCCCTGAGCTACCTTTGAGCATGTATGCATGTGTGATAGGTCACATTTTGTTGTGGTCCACTTTTTGTGTGATTGAGTGTGTTCACAATGACATGAGTAATTTTTTACTTTCACTAAATGATCAGGGTAGATCAGACAGAGAGACCCTGTGCATCTTGGACTTCTGGCCATGGATGGCTGTGGTACCACCAGGAACTGAACTGCGATCTATAATGATGACCTACACTTTATCTGCTGTTTGAGTGCAGCTACCTTCTAGAAAGCGTGTTTTTCTGAGGACTGCTCAAACACAGCAAGAGACCGGTTCCCCGTTCTGGTAGCGGTAGCTCCTGGCTTTAATTGTGCTAGTTTGCCCAATTTCTACATCTTGTCTGAATATACAGTGATCAGCCACAACATTAACACCAATGAGAGGTAAATTAAATAACATTGACTCTCTAGTTATTTTATTACAGTGACACCTGTCATGGGTTTGGGATACATTACGCTGCAAGTAAACAGTCAGTTCTTAAAGTTGATGTGCCAAAAACAGGAACAAATATCTGAGGCACTTTGGCAAGAGCCTTATTGTGATGGCTAGACGAGTCCGATCATCTTCAAAACAGCAGGTCTTGTGGAGTGTTTCAGGTGTGCAGTATTTCGTACACCAAAACTGACCCAAGGAAGGAGAACTGGTGAATTGGTATCTGGGTCATGGGCACCCAAGGCTCATTGATGCATTTGGGAAGTGAAGGCTAGGCCTCTGATGTGATCCCACAGAAGAGCTACTGTGGCTTAAAAGGTGAATGCTGATAGAAAGGAGTGAGTGCACACAGTGCACCACAGTCAGAGCTGTTTCAGCAGCATGAGGGGGAACTACTCATTATTAGTCAGGTGGTGTTAATGTTATGGCTGATTGTATTTGAAAGATCCATTGCAGGTCTTAGAAATGCTTACAGATCTTGCAAAAGTATTAAATTAATCTTTTAAATAATCTATAGACCCTCTAATTGTACCTCATACACATATTTAGAGAAAGGCACGTGGATAATATTTTTGTCTATTGCTTTGAAAATATAGTTAATATATTTACTCGCTTTTACACTTTAAATGATCTGTACTGCCAGATTAACTGCCACATTTGATGTTGTAGATTGGGCCCATTGTTTATCAACCTGTCATAATCACTTTTATTACTACTCTACATTACTAAAGTAAATTGCTGGAGGATTTTTCTCGATTTTCTGCCCAATTTAGTCGGTTCCACTTCCACCCAGTAGCTAGAACTCCCCCAGTCACACCAGACAACCAACACTGGGAGGGTGATGGCTTCCTCCGAGTCACATTACAGAAATGGTCTCTAATGCAATTGGACACATCATTAGACAGAGTAATGTTCTTAGATGAGAACATTAACCACAACTTTGTTACATCAGATATAAGATGATCATGTTAGCTAGTATGGCATTTTCAGTGATGGAGTGGAGAGGGAGGGCCATCTTACCCACCCAGAGAAATCAAAGCCAAACACTTAGACACCTGGGCTACATGGGAGCCCCAGTGATTTTTTTTAATTATTGGTTATTCATTGCTTGTGGTGGATAAATCATTGCTATAGTGTTTTGTGGCAGCTTGATTCAATTAGGCCCAAACTTTCATCCATAAGATTTGTTGGCGAGAGACATATTTTTCACAAAATTTAGCTATGCTAAAAAAAGGCCTGTTATTGCATTAGCGGTGAGGTCTATGGCACTGACTAACTCATAAATATTCCCAGTGAACTTTTCAGCATCCCTCTCCTTAGAGAGAAATGCCCAGCAACAGCAGCACAACAGGAAGCACTGCAGTCCCCAACAGGCTCTGTTTAGAGGCTCCTAGGCAAAAGAGACATATTATCAGATTAGAAAATGTGAAATGTGAATTCTTTTTTTTATACGCAAAAATAATTTAAACACATATACAAATAAACAAATTAATAAATTAAAAGGTCATTAGACATTTCGAACATTCATGACAGGAAAATTCAGCAAAATTTTTACACTTGAAATGATGAAACATTTATAAATGATGGTGGATTGTGCCTCTATTTACAACTTATCAGGGATGTACAGTGATATTGGTATCCTATCAGTATCGACAGATATTTGTTAGAAAAATTATCAGAAAGATGTTAAGATTTGACCAATATTAAAAAAATGGATATTTAATAATGCCTTTATTGCACTCTGAAAGAGCAAAATATTTAGGTTACTGTACTAATGCAACTTACATTTTTCTCATTTTACCTCATTTTTAAGTTTATAGAAATAAATATGAATAATATGCAAGTTATATTTTTCTAATACAGGTAGATTTTCTCCCAATTTCTGCATCTTTATGAATGTATTGGCAGATACGTACATAAAAAATATGGCATACTGGCAGGTTTTTGTGTCATTAGTTCTTTGCTTATCATTTTAGAAATGATGGATGAAGGGACCACACCTAAAAAGACAACTTCAAGGAGAATCTTCTTATTTTCCAAATGCATCTGCCAATGTTAACAGCAATCCATCATTAAGTCCCTCGTGAAGACTGCTTCTGTACCATGAAAGTAACTTGTTTTTTCTCATTATACTCAGTTTTCTGTTACTGAGTTGTGAATTAGATGCAGAATCCAGACCTAAATTATTATAACCATCCTACTGTTGGCTGAAATACAGCACCAAAGCATATAAAAGTCATAACAAAAGACAGTAGGGATGTGTCATGGCTTTTAACTTTTCATTCAATTCTAAAAAAGTAAAATAGTTTATGCAACTATTGTCTTAGAAAATGTACACTGATCAGCCATAACATTAACACCACTGACAGATAAAGTAAATAACATTACAATAACATCTAGTTATTTCATTACAATGGCACCTGTCAGCGGGGAGGGATAAATTAGGCAGTCAGTTCTTAAAGTCGATGTATAGCAAGCAGGAAAATGGATGAGCCTAAGGATCTGAGCCACTTTGACAAGGGCCTTATTGTGATGCCTTGACAAGTCAGAGCATCTTCATATCAGCAGGTCTTGTGTAATGTTCCAGGTGTGCAGTGGTTAGTGATCCATAGAAGGACAACTGGTAAACAGGTCATGGACACCTAAGACTCACTGATGCATGTGGGAACTGAAGGCTAGCCACTTTCGTCTGAACCCACAAAAGAGCTACTGTGGTTTAAGAAGTGAATGCTGATAGAAAGGGGTCAGAACACAGTGCACCACAGTCAGGGCTGTTTCAGCATGACGGAAACTATTCAATGGTTTATGGACATTTTGAACATCTCTGTTTGCAAGATATTCACTCCAGTCTATTGATAAGAGTGTTTACAGAGGCACTCTGCATATCTACGATGAGTGATCGAGACAGCATGAAATGCAATGAGGTGTCACAGGAAATCCTGTTGACTTGGGCCAGTTGACTCAAGTGTAAAGTTGGGGTATTGGGGTATGTTTGGAATCAAACTTATACACTTGTCATGATGAATCTCATTATGTTGAATGTACATACTGTTCTGTCATCCAACTACACTGCTCATTCTTGTTTATACCCAGTAAGGAGTCTAGCAGGCTGTGATCTGCCTAAGACATCCTGGGGTGCAGTATGTTCATTGTTTTGGTTGATTGTTTGATATTCAGGGAGCAAAGCAAATGGCTAGTTTTGAATATCTACATGTATGATCACTGGCTACTTTGATCTGTTTCATGTTTAGGCTATATAAGGATGGATGACAAATGAATACACTAGAAAACATCCCTGGTATTATACAATTGCACTGTTACATTTGCTTATTGGAACTTGCCTTATGAAAAAACTTCCCTTGTGTCTCTCAAGGGTACGGTCATTCATGCTTATGGGAATTCTTCCCCAGTATGCCTTGCAACATGCTGCATTCTTTGTATTCTTGGCTGTAACTTAAGGTAAATATAATGGTGACTGTAACTATTAACTACTCCTAATGTTACTTCTCTGTAATAAGCCACTGTTATTCCACTAAGGTTTCCAACTATGGTTTTCTTTTATTGTCATTAAAGCTATATTAATGAGGATGAATATTTCTCCCCTGTTGTAGACAGCACCTTTTGGAATATCTAAATTAATACGTTTTTAAAATATTATAAAAACAATATTATATTAAAATATAAATCCATTTCTGCCTGATGTTTATATATGGCAGCCCTCTAAAGAGGATTTTGTAGTTTGTTAAATATAAATATTGGAGTCTCAGCCCCACACAAAATAAACAAACTGAATATCCTAGCGAGGTTAAAGGCATGGTTAAAAATTCTACTGTTGAAGGCAGATATTAATATAGCGAGCCTACTATTGTTGGTAAGGAGTCACACACAGGCTAAAGGGTGAGAGTGCACACACAAAAAAACCAACAAAGTTATTGCTGATCTCTTGTTTTTTACCAGCACCTGCTAACATTACCACTAGAAGCCATTTGCTGTTTGCCAAGTGCCATTAAACAATAAAAGCACAGGAAGAAGGCATTACTACCAGTTTCCCATAAAACATATGTGGTGCGTTAAATTACGTTAGATTCAGACAAGCACTGCTTTACTAAAGAACATGATATTAATTTAAAAAGACGTGAAGAGAAGTGAGTGTAGTCTGTGTTCCGCACCTCCCTTTAGGGGTACCGCTACTGGGGGGCTTGTGGTAGTTGTGCTGGTTGTGCTGTTTGTGCTGCGAGATATGGGCACGCCCAGAGCCTCATCCACGGCTGCTCTCTGCTCCACACCCAGCCCTGACCGTTGGACCTCAGTTACCATTGCAGCATTGTCTGGGCCCAAAGATTTTAACTGGCTCACTGACAGTGCCTGATCAAAAATAGAGACGATGAGGCAAAATTTTATTGCCAGAAAAATTGCAGTGGCAATAAAGATAGAAGGAAGAAAGAGAGCAGGAGGAACTCACGGCCAGGCGTTCAGGAAGAATAAGAGCAATAGCAGACTGGCGAATGAATGGCAGGACGGAAGAGTTCAGACTTGCCAGCTCAGTGCCATTTAGGCCAGCTAAACACAGAAAACCATGGTGGATTAGTGAGTGATCAAAGTTAATTTCATATAGATCAATAAATATATACATAGATAAAGGGGATTACACCAACAATCACACAACAGTCACACACTTTTCACACACCTTCAAGTCCATAAAGTTATTATTAGATGTTTCACATTAGGTTCCATTGACTAACCTGAACCTCTTGCAGGTGGAACTTGTCTTATTTAAACCTGACATCTAGGGACTTATGTTTTCTGATGTAAATTTGAAAAAACTCCCAATTTGGCCACAATCACAAAGAAATTGGACAAATTTGACCTGCATGGTAGGCCTTTACTCTCCAAAAACAGAGCAAACTATAGTTCGCCTCCAGGTTATTTCTGCTAAAGGGGGCAATACTACCTTCTAAGGCAAAGGGTGTACTTACTTTTTCCACAGAAGAATATTAAGTAAGTTGATATTTAAGTTATTTTAGTTGAAATTAGCAGCAGGTTGTTACTTTTTAAGGCTAGAGTATTTTTAAGTGATGTGTGAAGGTGCTTTGCAATTGACTTTATTGCAGAGTGGTTAAGTCACTTTCTCTATGTGTTCACATTACTCATAACAGGATGTTGACAAAATATGGTTAATCGAGCAGCACTACTGTGTACATTCATAACTTGTTTTGTGTACATGAGATATGTACCTATTATGTTCCCCATCATGCTGACTTCAGCTTCACCCCAGCTTTTTGGATCACCAAATGCAGACGTGGATCTTCTCTTTAGACACTCCAGAACTGTCACAGGACACTTTGCGCATCCCACATCCTCCACCGCCTCCCTTATTTACCAAACACAGCAAAGCATGTCTACATATTATAAAAAACTTAAGTTAAAAAAGCTGCTGTATTTGTGTATGTGTATAAGTGTGTTTGGACGACTTACTTGAATTCTCCAGTGCTGAGTTGATCTATCTGGTCCGGCTGCAGTCCACAGACAAACTGGCCCAGGCCTACCATCTCAAATGCTCCGAGTTTAGGCATTTTTATTCCAGTTCTTTGTGCAAAACCTTTCCAAATGGCGACCTTCTGTAAAAACCACACAATTAACATTTTTACATTTTTATATTTAGTTTCAATCTTAAGACATGTGCATGTTAACTGTATGTCAAACTCTCTAGATGTCTCTTCTCATTAGAGAATTTATCTATATTATGGTACAGGTGTTTAAATGTGCATACACATGCATGTAATCACCATAGAAATTAGTTAATTCAACTGTTAGTAGAATAAGATGTGCCAAAGCTACTACTCACAAGAACAACATCACCAAGAGCCATATGAAGGGTTAACATGAGTGGTATATTTCTTAGTATTGGACTATAGAACTGTGGAAACATGATGAAGCTCTACTGAACACTTTGGGGAGTCTTTACAGAATGTAGCCTAAAGTTTTTCAGAGTAGTACAGGTTGTTACACACCACACACTGGAACAATTTTTTATTCATACCCTTGACTATGGAGGACACTTTGAAATGGTATCCACCTGGACACTTTTGAATACATCGTGTATGCACACAGTGGTAAATGCATGTGGCACTTAAGTCTCCTCCCAGAAGCAGGGTTAACAGTTACTGATGCTTGTGCTGACTACAAGCAGCAGGTTGAAAACAGTCAGTGTATGCATTGTGTTACCTGCGTGTAGTTCCAGGGGCAAACGGACAGAAGCTCCAGAGTATCCAGAGAGGTGATGTTGAGGTTTTGAAGTTCTGTAGTATTGAAACCCTGAGAGACACAACCCAGCTCCACAATCTGAGACTGATTCAGCAGTGATAAATCACCCCATGCCTGTGACACAACATATGAACATCAGAAAAGGAAAAATGAAGCTTAATTCTTTTAGAAATTATTTTAGGAAATGGGCCAGTGTGGCTGCCTGTGTGAGCTGAATGAATGAGTAATCTCTCTATGACGTTGTATGTGTACCTCTATTGCTTTCTGCCTAAGTGCTACCAGTTGCTCTGCAGTGTAGTTGCGCATCTCTCCAAGCACATGCAAGGCCTCTCTGAAAGTTTGGGCAGTCATGTTGGCCAGCTGAGCTGGACTCCAGTACATGTTTCCCTCCCCCAGATCCTCGATGACAGACAGAAGAGGCTGCACTGCTGGAGACACTGCAGAAGACAAAAGGAATGTACAGAGATTCTGTCATTGAAATTATTCATGCTGTTTATTATGCACACACTGTTTGTGTTGGTTTTGCTGAAAAGCACAGTTTCAAAGGTTACTATAAAGGGTGACACAGATCTGATGCCTTTTTTGTCATTGTGAACACACTAAATCACCCACAAAGTACACCACAATGAAATGTGACCTCTGCATTTAACCCATCACACGTGCACACAGGGAGAAGGGGACAGCTACCAGAAGTGCCTGGGGAGCAGTGTAGAGGGATGGTACTTTTCTCAAAGAAACCACAGTGGTACCTGCACCATGACTTGAACTTGCAACCTTCTGTTCACAAGGGCAAGGTCCTAACCACTAGGCCACTACTGCCTATATCCACTGTTTACATCCACAACAACATCACCAAAGCACTTATTACAGTTTGTCTGAATATTTGGACGGAACAGTAACTTTCTGTGAAAGTAACAGAAGAAATAGTATCCTGTATTGCACGCCCACAAACATCCCACAGATCTCTTAGCGAGACTTTCCTAGAGGAGTTGTAGTCGGTTATCCCAAATAATGAACCTGATTTGCACGTCGTACAGATATGCAGATATATTCCTGAACCGATGGACACAATATAGACATAATCTGCACGTCTGGCAGACATCTCATGTTTTATAGGTTAGCCACACCTGCCTCTTGTGTCCTTCCTCTTCATCAAGGGTGTCCAACTTCATTCCTTGAGGGCCGGAGTCCAGCACAATTTGATAGCTCCTCTTTTAAAACACACTCACTTAACATAGGAATGAACAAATGAGCTGCACCAGGTGTGCTTGAGAAGAAAAATCCCCAATCTGTGCTGGACACAGGCTATTCAAGACCAAAGCTGGGCACCCCCTGCTCTACATAACCCAAGGATTTACACAGTAACCAAACTTTGATATAATTAAATCTTGTCAGCTTGTGCCACAAAATTTTCTGTAGCTCTGCAAACCCACCCTCTCTCCTGCGGCGTTGTTGGATGGGCCTCGTTTTGAGCTGGAAGAGTTTGCGGTACAGGGCTGAGAGATCAGGCCATGAGCGGAACTCATCTGGAGCTGAAGCGGCATATTGACGCTGCATACTGTCCAGCAGGTCAGACAGAGATGTTTTTAACCAGGCCTACAGAGGAGCGCAGAGGGGGTAAGTGCTGTACACCAGTCAGCCATAACATTAACACCGCCTCTCTAATATTGTGTAATAATAGTAATAATGCTGAAACAGCTCTGACTGTGGTGCACTATGTTTTGACCCCTTTCGATCAGAGTCAGCATTCGCTTTTTAAGCCACAGTAGCTCTTCTGTGGAATCAGACCAGATGGCCTGGTTTTTATGGCTGATTGGTGTAAATTGTATATTGTATGAACATAATTATTGCTAAGGAAGAGTAAATGATATACAAGAATGTGGTTTGTGTAAAACAGTGGTTCCCAAACCCAGTCCCTAAACCAGGGACCCATTACACTGCAGTTTCAGGGATGCTGAAGGCATGGAATCTTTGTCTCTGCTTAACAGGTGTGGCCAGCAGGTTTGCGTTGGCCACACCAGACTTGCTGGTAATTTGGTAAAGGCTCTTGGGTGTTTATCCTGTGGGTCACATTTTGTTGTTTTTTTGTCCCTAACCCAAGAGTCTCATTGCTGGCGTTAACCAGGGCAGGCCCTTTGCTCTATGTTACCAACTTCCGGGCTTCACTAACTGTGCACACTTAGCAAAATACAACACCATGTTTATATCTGGCATTGCTGGGAAGCGGTTTGTCCACCCGCTTTCCAGCGACGTTTGTTTTTCACCCATTTTCGGTGTAGGGCCATCCAGTATTGTGCTGGTGCGAGCGGGGAGGCATGTCTTCTCCTCTGCACATGGCCCATCTGAAACCTCCGGCAAGTTACATGATCCAGCTCAGAAAGATAAGATAATCAGCTGATGGAGGGAGGGCAGGGAATAGATGAAACTATGCATAGCAACAGGTTCCCAGGACTGCGTTTGAAAATCACTGGTGCAAGATAACAGGAACGGATGTACATATGAAGTAATCCAGATTTTCTAACTGTGTATTATTAAAGTAACATGTGGTGTAGTGGAGTAATATTTGACCATGAGGATCTAGACTTTGACTCAGGTACTGTAGTTGTGTAGTTTTTCCACTTCTGCTTAAATTGTTTTTGACACATGATACACAGTTATCTATAAACATGGACAAAAGTGCAGACAAATTCTGCTATTTTCTGCTTAATGTAGTCATCTCACCCTCTACCTATGGCTCCCACATAACACAATACTGAAGGGTGGAGGGTGAAAACTAGCATGTGTTTCCTTCAAGAGGTGTGAAACATTTACACATTGTTACTGGACAGCGTAAGGCATTGACTGTTTCACCTCATTATTTCATTTGGCAAATGAGAATAAGATGACTGCAATACTGTCTTACTCACTTTGAAGGGCAACATCTCAAGTGCAGAGTCATTCAGTAAGAGAAGGGGGCCCATTAATTTCATAGTGTCTTCTGTCCAAACTGATGGGTCCCTGTTTTTAAAAGACAGTGGCTTTAGAACGAATATAATGTAAGCTGTGTAACAGTAACCACAGGATATATCAGGTGACTGCCCATGGCAGGGATCACTTTCTAAACAGAATCTGTAATGTCATCATGTCATCATCGACAAACCAAACTTATTAAAACAGTGTGTTTAAGGTGTAGTTGCTCAACAATGTTAGAATGTTTTTAAGGTTTAAACAGTGGGAACTCTTTCGTTTATGAATGTTGGATGTTAGAAGGTCGCGTTTAAAGGTGACCCAGAGGGCCTGATGTACATACAAGCACAGACAGAGCACAACACATGCCTTGATACAACCGCACTATGCATTTACAATGCCCTTAAATGTAAAAGTTGATTAACTAAGACTGCAGATCAACAAGGAAACTGTGGCGCCCTGCCCACTAGCCGTACATTTGTAAGAGTGAAATTAGCTCTTCAACAAGCTTAAGACAAAACAGAAAATGAAAGTTCAGTGATGAGGAGCTAAAGTGCTGATGAGTTAATGATACAAGTAGTTTGAGGTGGTTTGTGACAAAATCAAAATAAAAGTCTGCCACTTTTTATCTTTACGTTACATTACCCATAAACTCTGGTGATCAGTGTGAACAGAGGTGCTCTGTAAGGGCGAGGAATGTGTCCACAGGAAGTCCAAGTCTGCAGAGTGGAGTTCAGAACTGCAGCATTCAGAGACGACAACCACACTGGGTCCAGCTCACACACAAGAGGACCCAGAGACAAGACTTCTGCTGTGGACAAATTAGATGCATTCTTCCCCTGAGGACATAGAGAATGGAGGTAAGGTTTGGACACATCTGACTGAATTTCACTTTTTCTTAAAGCCTGTAGCCAAGTATGACACACACACACACACACACACACACACACACACACACATACACACATACACACACAAACACACCTACACACACAAACACAAATATATACAAATACATATACACATACACATATATGCACATCAATAAGCCATAACATTAGAAGCACCTTTCAAATATTGTGCAGCACCCTGTACAGGTTTTAATGTTGTGGCTAATCAGGGTATATTAGTATAATGTATATGTATGTATAGTACACATTATACATATTTTTTTTTACCAAGCAGCGGAGAGCTCTGTCTCGGAGCTCTGAGCGTGACAGTGCACTGTTCGGTAGAGACGACAGGTTGGCTTGACTCATCTTCTCCAGGAAGCGAGGGCACACCGTGGCTGGGAGACCTTGAATGGCCTTTATTCTGCACACACAGTTGTGAAATTGTATTACACAAGGAGGAAGCCATACATCAACTCTTTGCAAAAATGCTGATGCCAGCATCAGTGATGTTATGGGGTGCATCAGTGCCCACAGCAGGTTGTGAAGGAAGCATGGACCCTGTGGCATATATTAAGATTTTAGAGAGACTTATGTTGTCAAAGTGACGTATCTTCTTTTGGGACATCCAAGTTTATTTCAGGAAGACAATGCAAGACCACATTCTGCACAAGCTACAACAGTGTGGCTTCATAGACACAGACTGTGTGTGCTTGACTGACCTGCTGCCAGACTAGATCTGAAAATATATGGCACATCATGAAGAGGGGAATCAGACAATGGTGACTACAGACTGTTGATCAGCTGAAGACTTAAATCAAGCAAGAATAAACAACATTTACAATTGCAAAACTATTACAACTAGTCTCCTCGGTTAAAAAAAATGATTAAAAAGTGGAATAAAAAGGACATGTGAGGTAATACAATAGTAATCATGCCTCTGTCACAACGGGCAGTGGTGGCCTAGTGGTTAGGACGCTGCCTTTGGGACCTGAAGGTCTCAGGTTCGAGTCCCGGCCCGGGCAC
>JBBPDA010137488.1:0-21910 GCA_037974385.1 Arnoldichthys spilopterus
TCTCTCTCTCTCTCTCTCTCTCTCTCTCTCTCTCTCTCTCTCTCTCTCTCTCTCTCTCTCTCTCTCTCTCTTTCTTCTCTCTTTCTCTACTTCTCCTTCTGAATCACCCCTAGCCCCTCTCTCATTACCATTTTCATTACCTCCTACTTGTTTCTGGATGGGCCACTATAATGAAAAACACATCTTACAATGCACAGATTCAGAACACTTCAGATTTAGTGTGTGTGTGTGTGTGTGTGTGTGTGTATATGTGTGTAAATGAGTGAGAGAGGTGGAAGGAACTGCTGATGACCTCACCAGATTAAAGTTGATGCATAAAATTTGCCAATCAATACAGTGAAGGGCAGAGAACGAGGTTCACAACCTGCTAATCGGCTGCGGAAACCTCTCATCCGTTACTCACCCAGCATAATCTTCCATCCCTCCTCCTCCACTCCCCCCTTCCTTACCTGACAGAACAAACACTCTGTTATGTCCTCTCTTCTGCTTCATTGGAAAACATGGGTGATGTGAAAGCAGGTGTGTTATTACACCTAATAACACATACACACGCACACACAAACAAACACACACATAAATAAACAATGAAAATAAGATAAAATAATACAGTAACTGGACTATACATGCCCACCATCAAGTGAAAGTGAATATATACATATATTTGTCATTGTGAACTCACTCATGCACCAAAATGAAATGTGACCTCTGCATTTAACCCATTACATGTGCACACATGGAGCAGCGGGCAGCTATCAACAGAGGCCAGGGAGGAGTGTAGTGGGACGGTACCTTGCTCAAGGATACCATAGCAACCTTTAGTTCACAAGGGCAAGGCCCTAACCACTAGCCCATCAATGCCCACACACTATATCAACATATATTCAGTATAACTGCATGCTAAGATTAATGCCATAAGGATTAAACCCTCCATTCACTGGTTTTAATGGGATGGTAGAAGAGGTTGGTTAAGGGTTGTGCACACATTGAGCACTGGGCAGCTATCAACAGCACCCGGGGAGCAGTGTAGCGGGATGGTACCTTGCTCAAGGGAACCTCAGTAGTGTGGCACTGTGCATCAGGTAATAAATCTGCTTTCTCAGCTTTTTCCCAAAAGTCTAGTCAGAATGTCTGTGAATGGCTAGAAGAAGACCAACACAAACTGTACCTAGGAAAACAAGACCTAAATGATGATACACTTACATGCTAGGTATTTCTAATAATGTGGCCAGTAAATATTAATATTATAATAAATAAATAGCAGTAACATTACTGCTGGTCAGCAGTAGTCCTATTGTGGTCCCTTTGCACTGATATGCAGGGTAGAGGGGTCCTGATAAACTGTGCCATATCTCCTCCATCCTTGTATATAATAGATGTTTCTGAAAGATTTTACCTAATAAACTGGTGGCTTGGTGTATGGCCTGTGTGATAACCAGCTGTAGCATTCTCATGTTGTAAATGAACATAATATTATCTCTTGTGGAGTGGTCCTCCATGTGGAGCCCATGTGTTCCTCTCTAATACCCGCTTATGGGTTATAAAATGAGTGGAACATGTGCACATTTTTTATAGCTGCTGTCGTAAAGGCTTTGAGCAACTGAACCACTTTATTACTGCCATTCTGTTGTTCTTATCCACCGTCAACTTTATTGTCCTATAGGATCCCCCTGAAAGAAGACAGTAGGAGAAACATGCTCGCATGCGGCAGATGCTAATGCAGTGTACATATTATCCCCTAAGATCACTTGTAAAGAACATGATATGACAAAACTCTCCAAACAGAGTAGAAAACAAAACAGCAGCTGTAACAGCTGCCAGTCGGCTGATGAAGAGAAACACTCAAGAGCTCTGTCAAACAAAGCTGATCATAAGATTTCCTTGAGTGTGAAATGCATTTTTTTTTGCACAGATAAAACAATATAAGTAAGCCATTGGCTCCTGCATGATTTTACACTGGCAAAAGCATTTTCACAGCAAGCAGTTCAATCTGCATCTTTCCCTAGTGCTATAGTGCAGCACCTTCCATTTTTCAACCTAACAGGAGAATCCCACTGCTATAAAACAGCCCACACTGAAAGGAAACGAAATCTCTTATTTAACCCGCTAAACCCAATTACATATGCACAGTATGTAACTCCATAGCATGCGGAAAGTCATTTTCCCCTCACATTAAAGCCTCCTAGAAATAATGAATTATTATTTTAATCAGTGATTAATATTGTCAGTGTACTCATTCATAGCCTAAGTCTTCTTCATCTCACACGGAGCGGAGCAGCAGCTCATTAAAGCTGAACTGCCTCTTTCAGAGTCTGGACCATGCCTAGTGTTCTCTCTCCAGCAACTGTGTCCCTATCAGCTTAATATTCATTCCCCCTTTTCTGCTTTGTATAAGCTGGTGCTTTGTGCAATGTGCCTGGGTCAGGACATCTTTGTGCGCATTCAGGGCTGTTTAATCTAGATGCTTTGCAGATGTCCAGCTTTTTTGCAGATGTTAATGAAGTCCATCTAGAAACAACCTCACACATCACACAACCTTAAAGGGGAAATTCACTGATGTTTTACTGATGTTTTCTGCATAATTTGTTGAAATGAAAACAGTCATTCAGAGTTGTGTGATGTAAGATGGTTCATTTGTAGGGGAACTTGCCAATATTCTTTAAAATAGTGGCAATAAAAACCAGGGATCAAGGTGTTGTAGGGTTTTCTGTTCGACCTCTCCGCCCAGTTTACGTGTTTGTTCCCGACCAACGACAGTGGGCACGCTATCTTAATCTGACTCCTATATTAACCGTGCTGTTACCCACATTAAGATCTCCAGTTCGTTTAGTATGTGTTGGACTGAGATTCCAATGAGAGTTTGTATTTAACAAACTATAGATCCTATTTATAGGACTGCCATAACTGAACCTCAGGAATTAAAGCCTGTATGGAATTGGAGCATGGAATTACACTTTGATATAAAACTCAGAGGCTGGTCAGGACATTAATATGTGTTCAGATTATGGTCACCCAGAGCTCACAATCCACAAATGGCTACATCACATTTACATATCCAGCCACAAGCCTACAACCTATAGTGTCTACAACACAAACCTAACAAATGTACACATCTGTTGAGTTTTATATGTAATGTTTCTAGTGGTGAAACAATAATAATCCTAAAAGAAAGTTTTAGGTCCTATATTCTCTCACAATGCCCTGCATGTACCTCTTTACCATGGCATAAACCTTTTTAAAACTTTCAACAAACAATGCTGCAGGCATCAGGCAACATATATGCAACCATTTAATGCAAATGAGTATTATTTAAGGTGGTCACACATGTATTGGTCACACTGAACAGTTTGGACATCTGGTTCCAATTACCACAGCTGTATGTTTAGGCAATAGAGCATAAGACGAAGTTATTACATATTAATATATAAAATATAATTGACAGATTGTTTTCTAGCAACTTGAGCATTTGTGAAGAAGCTGTAGAGGACCACCAAAATAAAGTGTGACTGAGGGAGAAAAGACTTTTGTCTGACATTAATTATATCACTGCCTGTTCCTCATACCCTTCCTCATTACTTCTCTCTTCCTCTTCTCTGTAATGAAAGAATGAGCTGGCTTTATTATACATGTGCCAGTCTGAGACACTGTTGTCTTTCTCTTAACAGCACAAAACACAGATGTTGCTGCTAATCATCATAATAATAATTATATCCTGACAAATCACGTATAGTGATATATATATGTGCTCTGAAAACTTTTTAAGGTCAGTATTTAAAAGCATTAAAAATGTGATGATGAATGAACTGAAAAGCTCCTTAAAATTGCTTACTTTTGGACATATGAGGCTTTGGTGTGACCATGATAGTATTCTTCATTCTGAGGCATTGTTACAATAAGTAGGTGAACTGGGAACAGATGATGGTGTAATGATGGGGTATAAAAGAAGCATACATCAAAGGGTCATGGCTCACCATTTTGTGCTAAACTTCATAAATTGTTAACCCGTTTAAAAAGAACATTTCTCAAAACAGGCTATCAAAGAATTTAGATATTTCATCATCTACAATACATAATATTGTGAAAAGATTCAGGGAATATAGAGAACTCTTACTTTGTGTAGAGCAAGACTGGAAACCACTCAATTTGCATTACGCTTAAGCCATCAAGTGGGCAGTGGTAGCCTAGTGGTTAGGATGTTTGCCCTTGGAAACTAAAGGTTGCAAGTCACTGATGAGCAAATTAGCCTCTAGTTAGCAAAAGTAGAATCAAAGATATCAAAGATTGAGTTTGTCATTAGTAGCTCCATTGGAATCATTGTGAGTTTTGGTTTAGGGGTGGGTAGCACATGCAGATTATCCATGATGGTTGAAGTGTCTTTTAGCAGTAGTAAGATCAGAGTCTGTAGTTAGTGGTAACAATTTCTTAAGACACTGCAGGTGGTCCATAATGCTAGCCTGGGGCTCCAACATTGTCAGGGCCTGCCCTGTCCTCATTTCCCGAATAATTAAACAGTGTAATTAAAATGAAAGCTGATGTAACACAGTGATAAACGTGCCTATGTCCTAGGTTATTTAAAGCATATTGCAGGCATCAAATTAAAATGAATATGAAGTTTAATAAAGATTAGAGAGAGTTAACACATCATTAACAGATCAAATTCTTGAGTTTTATTGCATTTTACAAAATATCCCACCTTTCCCAGAAAAAGGGGTTTGTAAGTAACTTCTTTACTAAGGAACTCTGGAGGAATATTTTTTAAGCTGTATTTGTGTGATGTTTTGTTTCTGTAAACTCACACTTGCACTGTAGTGTTTAATGCAAACAGTGACTCCTAAGTCCTCAGTTTGCCTCCAAAAGTCAAATAAAGTCAAATAAAGTGCTTAAAATCCCCAGTCAGGATCTTGCAGATGTAAGCAGCTGTTACCCTCTAACACTCAGCGAATGCACAGCAGGCAGCTAGCATTTCCTGGCAAAATGCCTGAAATATGGGTTTCTTCTGCAACTTCTAAAGCAAATTGACATCATTTCATTCATACTTGGAATTTGAAGGGACATTCAGACCCAGCTGTATTGGTTTCATTTACATTTTGGAGGGGTCACACACCTTATACCACATGACCCATGCATGGTAAGTGTTTGATGCTAATAAAGGATACATTTTTTTAAAATGTGCCATTAAACAGCTATTTAATATGAAAAAATTTCTTACCTTCGCTGACTGTAATGGCTGTAATTATATTTAAACATACTGACAACCTCCCTCTCACCAGAATATTTCTTTATTTAATTAACTTTTTTCTACAAAAAATGTTCAGTAACATCAGCAATAGAAACTTGTCCATCATTATATACTCCTGTTAAATACAGTTTCAGCTACGTGTACAAACCCCATTGCCTGAAAGGTTGGGCCAATTTGTAATGCAGTAAAATATCGATTATGTGTAATTTGTAAATTCTTTTAAACATTTATTTAACCCTCCTATTATCTCTGGGGTCAATTTGACCATTTGACCTCATTCAATAGCAACTTTAAATAAATAGTATACTATATATATATATTGTGTTTCTGGTTTTATTTATTTTGTGTTTTGTTGTTTTTGTTTTTAAATCCTCTAAACTAAAATATGTATTGGCACTTGCTTCCAAAACAACCAAAAATCATTACAGAAGAATCCACCCAGTATGGAAGCAGTCAGCTATTTTACGTTGGGAGTAAGGAGGGTGGAAAAGTGGCTGCTCTCCTCTCAGACGTCACAGCGCGACATGGTGGAGGTCTTCACCCAGACAGCACCAAAGCAGGTACGTGCCACGAGGCATATGGTGACGCAAATGCCACTGCAGCGGGTGCGCGTCACCATGGAGACCTCTACTCAGACGTCGCCGCACTTGACTACTGGGGATTTATCTTCCGCATCGTTTAGTCCAGCTTCCGCTTCTGGAAGCGCCGCCCCCACGTCGCAGACGTTGCCAAGCCACGCCTCCACATCACCAAGCCACACCTCCAAGTCACAGACATCGCCAAGCCACCCCTCCATGTCGTTGACGTCGCCAAGCCACACCTCCACGTTGGAGAGCCGCTCTGCCCCCGCATCAGGGACGACGCAAAGGTCCCACCCCCATGTCTCAGGAGCCCCTGAAGGTCGCTTCAGCGTTGCTGCCTTTCGTCTGGCTCCGCCTGGACATCGCCGTCACCATCGCCATCGCCGTCGCCGCCTAGCTCCGCCCCAACGTTGCCGCCCAGCTCAGCCCCGATGTTGCCGTCACCACCCAGCTCAACCCCGACATCTTGGGCTAGACCTAGTTCCGCCTAGACGTTGCATTCTACGCCTTGTTCCGTGTTCATGCCACAGTCTTCGTCTTGCTCCCCCCGGACTATGTGACGGTCCGTGTCCCACGTGTTCCCTGTCTGTTTTGTTTAGATTCCCATGTGTTCTTTGCCTAATGTTCATTCATGTCTAGCCCCGCCTCCCAACTGCGTCTCGTCTCGCGTTCAGGTGTTTCCCATGTCTTGTCATTATATAAACCCTCGCGTTAGGTTCTGTGCTGTGGATTCTCTGTTGTATTCTGTTGTGTACTGTCAATCTGTTTCATGTTTCCTAGTACTCTATCCTGTTTCTGGTTTGATTTATTTCGTGTTTTGTTATTTTCGTTATTAAATCCTCTCAGCTAAAAAACGTATTGGCACTTGCTTCCAAAACAACCACAAAATATTACAAACCATATACAATTGTTGCCAAAAATAATTGTTGTTGTGATTTAAACCCCTAGTAAAGATGTGACAAAATATTTATTTAAAAAGATCCTTTCTGTTTAAGCCACACTTCTTTTAAAATCAAATTAAACAGGCAAAATCAATCACATTTTGTTAAGGAGAACCTTTCCTTTAAAAGTGGCAGCAAACACAACATATAAAAGAAGACATAAAACACGAACATCATCCTCATAATCAAAACAGTATTTCAGCTTACCACATCAGAGGTATGCTTGTGAGAAAACACTCAGTTTTATTTTTCTCAGAAATTCTGTTATGTAGAATTCTATCCTTCTAGAAAGTTCTGATGAGAAAAATTTTATTAATGAATATTGCACTTTGATTTTCTCTTTTGTCTTGAGCTTGTTGATGGCTCCAATTTTTTAGTGAGCACTGAGCCTCTTTAAACACTCATTGAGGTAACTTTTACTCTGTGCCTTGTATGTACGTTTGTCCATAAGTGCTGAGAGCAAATTAACAATTTGCTGTACACCTGTGTTCTACCTGTTTTATTTGTCTGTTCACACATTTTACTTTTGGTTGAGAGTCTTAGAATGACAGTAAGCACTGGTCAAGTCAATAGTTTACCTACTAACACTACAAAAGTGCTCTCTGTTTCCTCTATCCAGTATTTACTTCCTCTCACACTATCAAAGGATTCACACATTGGACCACTGGCCACCTGCTGTCAGAGAGCTACATACAGAAGAGTCTGACACTTTCATTATCGTCTTGTGTGTGTGTGTGTGACTGAGAAAGTGCTTATGTAGTTTTATATATTTGCAGGAAAGACATGTAGGAAAACCAGAGAAAAACAAGGCTACCATACAATCACAGTACTGACCAAAAACTTTAAAAAAACAACAACATTTTTGTAACTTTAACATGGCTACACATATGGCTATTTGTTGTATTTCTTGTTCCCAACACTGGTCTTGCACATTTTAGTGTTTTTCTCCTCTGACACAACCTTCACACAACTAACACTTCAAAAAAGTCTTATTAATGAGCTTATTAGTTGAATCAGGGGTGTTGATCATGTTTCATTTTCTTTAAACTGACAGGTTTAAACAGTTAGGCAGAGTTCAATACGCATCAGAACTATATGAAATTACACACTGAAACATATCAAAACTGAGAATTTGAAATGGTATTTGTTATATATGGTAAAATGTGAAATTTTTTCATCTGTATTTGTATAATCACCTTGCAGCATTGTTGTTGATATTTTAAAGCTATAGAACATGCATGTGGTTGGCAATGTCCATTTCTTCAGTGGAATATCACAACTGGCTTTGCTCTCTCTGGGTAGGCAGGATGGACCTTTCTCTTGCCCAATTATTCAAAACATGGTCTTTCTGTTAGCTGTTGTAAGTCAAAGCTCTTCTCCAAACGTGCTGAGATGTCCAACTGCATTAGCAGTGGTTCAAAAAGATATAATGGATGGCTTCAGATGACTAAGAGGAACCATGTGCTAGTGTTGGTGCTGTCTTGTGATTGGGGAGTGCTAGTGGATGGGACTGGAAATTAACATATTCAGTTAGTCTTAAAGTTGAAGTATTGGAATGTGAAAAATGGGCATACGGATCTGAGCCACTTTGACAAGGGCCTTATTGTGATAACTAGATGAGAGAGCATCTCCAAAATGGCAGATAGCACCTATCAAAAGCAGTCCAAGGAAGGACAACTGGTAAATCAATGATAGAGCCATGGGCACCCAAGGCTCATGGATGCATGCGGGGAGCAAAGGCTAGTCTGTCTGGTTCAACTGTGTTGCAAAAAATGGTGACTCTGATAGAAAGGTGTCAGAACACACAGTGCACAATGGTCAGTACTGTTTTGGCTGCATGAGGGAGACATACTCAATATTAGGCAGATGGTCATCAAGTTATAGCTGACCCAAATTCTTTTCAATCTTCAAATGAGAAATATTCTTAAAAATTGCCCTGTGAAGAAAGTGAAAAAGGTGAGCCACAACCCATCTTTGCTTGGAGAGACTGTGCCTTTACTGGATGCTTGTTATAGAAAGTCATGATCCACTTACCTGTAACCAGCTCATCTGTTTGTTGTATAATGTTTCAAAATGCTTAACTTAAATATTTTATAAACTTTTCTTTCTTATTTTCCTCCGTTCCAACTATTTACTTATTTTAATTAACATAAGATATGTAAGATATAGCTATTTAAACATTATCATCCTGAGCAGAACCTGACCAACAAAAACATTTTTCATCTAGCAAACAAGCATCAGCTATTAACAAAAAGTTTCTCTAAGTCAGTGTATAACATTATATGTTGCAATGATACAAAGAATCACAGCACCCAGTGGAATAAATAAAAAAAATCGCTTTAGTTGCAATTAAAGGTCTAAATGTTAAGGGCATATGTCACTCAAAGGTGGCAGAGACACAGGGACACATCCCTACCTAAATCTATCATGCCATCTTTTTGAGAAATTGGGATCATATTTTAGACATACTTTAGTGCAACTTAGGCTATTCTGCACCCATAATACAAATACATACACAAAGGACCCATTACTCCCAAATATTGTTCACAAATTGCATAGAGTCAGATCAGGTTGTTGATTGTGGGCTGTGGAATGTTGGTCCACTCCTCTTTAATAGCTGTGCAAAGTTGCTGAATATTGGCAGGAACTGGAACACGCTGTCGTATACGCCAATCCAGAGCATCCCAAACATGCTCAATAGGTGACATGTCCAGTGAGTATGCTGACCATGGAAGAACTGGGATGTTTTCAGGTTCCAGGAATTGTATACAGATCCTTGCAATATGGGGTCATGCATTATCATGCTGCAACATGAGGTGAAGACCGCGGATGAATGGCACAACAATGGGCCTCAGGATCTCGTCACGGTATCTCTGTGCATTCAAAATGCCATCAATAAAATGCACCTGTGTTCATTGTCCATGACATATGCCTGCCCATACCAAAACCCCAGTGCCACCATGGGCCACTCAATCCACAATGTTGACGTCAGCAAACCGCTCACTCACACGACGCCACACACGCTGTCTGCCATCTGCCCTGAACAGTGAAAACTGGGACTCATTCGTGAACAGAACGCCTCTCCAACGTGCTAGACATCATCAAATGTGAGCATTTGCGCACTCAAGTCAGTTACGATGACGAACTGCAGTCAGGTCCAGACCCTGATGAGGACGACGAGCATGCAGGTAAGCTTCCCTGAGATGGTTTCTGACAGTTTCTAAATTCTTTGGTTATGCAAACAGATTGTTGCTGCAGCTGTCCGGGTGGCTGGTCTCAAACGATCATGGAGGTGAACATGCTGGATGTGGAGGTCCTGGGCTGGTATGGTTACACATGGTCTGCGGTTGTGAGACCAGTTGGATGTACTGCCAAATTCTCTGAAACGCCTTTGGAGACGGTTTATGGTAGAGAAATGAACATTCATTTCATGGGCAACAGTTTTGGTAGACATTCCTGCAGTCAGCATGCCAATTGCATGCTCCCTCAAAAGTTGTGGCATTGTGCTGTGTGATCAAACTGCACATTTCAGAGTGGCCTTTTATTATGGGCAGTCTAAGGCACACCTGTGCAATATACATGCTGTCTAATCAGCACCTTGATATGCCACACCTGTGAGGTGGGATGGATTATCTCGGCAAATGAGAAGTGCTGTGAGGACTAGAGACCCTTCTGGACAAGAGGGGGATCTGGCTCCATATAGCGGCCAGACCAGGTCGTTGTCGCCAGAGTTCTAGATCCCCGATTGGCCCCTCCCCTTCCAGGTGAGGGCTGTCAGGGATCTGATCACCATCCCTACTTAGTGTACTGTGAAACACAGGAGAGTGCGAAGCTTATGCCGTCAGTGTGTATCCTGAGCGATCTTCCATAGATCCTTAGATTCCCAGGTATTGACCTTTGGTTAGTTTATCTACGACTATCCCTTAGCCTTAGCCCATAGGATCCTAATTGTGGTTTTGTGATTTTGGATTGGTATTTGACGACGATCTCAGACTGCCCTTTGGATACTGCTGCAACGTGTGCAATAAAGACTCCTTTTTGCTACTCTGCACCTGCCTCCAAGCATCCTCAATCATGACAAGTGCTCAGATTTAATACAGATTTAACACAGATTTAGACAGATTTGTGAAAAATATTTGAGAGTAATGGGTCCTTTGTGTATGTAGAAAATGTTTCAGATCTTTGAGTTCAGCTCATGAAAAATGGGAGCAAAAACAAAAGTGTTGCGTTTATATTTTTGTTAAATGTAATAAATTTTACGTAGTAAATTTTGTAATAGCTAATTGCTACTCAATAGCAAAGTCTCCCCTCCCATAATGTTGCCCAGCTGACAGGATGAAACAAGCACATGTCCAGCCAAGGACTGAACTGACAATCTTCTAATGACAGGGCCAACACTCAGGCAGCTGCAGTACTTAGGTATTAATCTAGAAAGTAATACAATTAAAATAGCCATGACTGAAGTTTGTGCAAGACACAACCATAGTAGGCCTCATTTCCAATAGTAATGAATGCAACTACAGGAGAAAGGTGGCACATTGTTAGTCATGCACAACAACCTACAGCTAAACACAGTGAAAGTGGGTTTCTGTAAACAACCACCTGCCTGCCTTTTCCTGGAAATAAATGGCACAGCTATAAGTATGGTTGAGTCATTCCAACTCCTGGGGATCACCATCTGTAGTTTGAAATGTGACAGTAACATTTTCATAATTTTCAGAAAAGCTGAGGGTAATTTTAACTACTTTAGTCTCTCAGAATTTTATGGATGTTGTTAACTCAATTTATGCGTGTTAAATGGTTAAATTTTTTCTAAAGAATTTAGTGTTGATCATAGTGACCTTGGGCTGCTCTAGAGTCCCAATCTATTGCTCATATTTTTCTATGGATATGTTACAAGCACGGTGGTGCAGTGGTTAGCACTGTCGCCTCACAGCAAGAAGGTCCAGAGTTTGATCCCTGGGTCGGCCACGGGTGCCTTTCTGTGCAGAGTTTGCAAGCTCTCCCTGTGTTCGTGTGGGTTTTCCTCCCACTGTCCAAAGGCTGCAGCAGGTTGAGCGTGTACATGAATGGTTGTCTGTCTGTGTGTTGCCCTGCGATGGGTTGGCCCGCAGTCAGCTATGATTGGCTCCAGCTTCCCCGCGACCTGGAAACTGAAGAAGAGGTTTAGAAAATGGATGTATGGATTGATGTTACAAGCTGCAATTAAACACCTGCCTGTTTAATGTAATTTGCAAAGGTGGGGGACTCGAGTCACATGACTTGACTCAAGTAAGATCTGAGTTGCAAATTTGAGGACTTGAGACATGCTTGACTAACATTGGTAGAATACTTTACTTGCTATTCATGATTTGGACTCTTCAAAGATCACTTAAAAGGTTACTGGTTTTGTAATAGAGTTTTTTGCATTGTATTTTACTTTTTTAGATATTAAGAAGTTACCTTTTGTTTTTGAAATGTGATTGGGTGATTAAGTGCACCTGTCATGGTGGAGAGCCAGTCCAAACATAAAAAAATTTATAAGTTTAGCACTTTTAGTCCTTTTTTTGTTCTTTCACTGCCTTCACAGCACTTCTGACCCAGTTTGCCGATTTCTTTTCCATTCCATCTTAAATTACCATGTAAAAAATCCCCATGTGTTTAACTTTGTGTTCAGGGAGTTAATGTGACCCCATTGCGTGACAAAGCGCCATCAGATGTATGCAAGTGCCTATTTACCTTATGGTTCTATACAGCAAGATCGCTGTTGTGTGGATATGTACAGGACAAAATAAAATGAACAGCATGTCACACAGAAGTTAAGTAAAATAAAAGTTATGCTTGAAAGATGACAATTAGTGGCAAACTGAAACCAATAATCTGAATAACTTGTCATGGTTTGATGTAATGTTTAGTATAGCCAGTAAAGTTTACATCTTAGTTTAATTAATTAATTATTTTTTCCCATAATTTATGTATATGTGTAAAAACTCTATTTCCAGAAAAGTTAGGATTTTATAATAAAAAATTATAATAAAATAAAATCAAAACACGAATGTGTGATTTGTTAACTCTCTTGAACTTTTATTTAACTGACCCTCCTCTTCATTAAGTTCCATACATTTTTAGATCTGGACTGTTGGAGCATAATGGAGTTTCAGGTAGCATTTCTCGTAAGAAACGGACTCCGTTATGTAAAAGCAGTTTTCAAAAGCCTTCCCAAGCCCATGTGATGGTATTTATCACGGTAACATGACTTTCTTATGCAGTGCCTTCGGAGGGCTGTAAGGTTTCTAGTCTTGTCCTACTGGGACTGACATATCCCCTGGATTTTCTGAATTTTTTCACAGTTTTATGTACTGTAGATGATGAAAGACCTAAATTCTTTGTAATCTTAAGTTGAGAAATGTTCTTTTTGAACTGATTGACAATTCTCTGTAGTTTGTCAGAGGGGTGAGCCATGGAGCCATCTTTGCTTGCAGAGACTGAGCCTTTGACGGATGCTCCTTTTATACCCAATCATGATCCCCTTACCTGTCATTAGACCAAACCATGGACCTAGTGTGCTAGTGGTAGTATTCAATCTCTTTTGTTTTCATGAGTTTTCTCAGGTTATATTTCCCATGTTTGGCTAAACTCTATTTCCAAGTCTTTGAGTTAGGAGAGCTACTGGTAAAGGTGTAGTGGAGAACAGAGATAAACAAGCATGTGTTTTCCTGTTTATCCTAGACAACAATAATGTCTGGCTTGTTTTTTGTGTTTTATTTATTTATTTGTATGTATGGAAGGACAAGTGTTACTTTGCTAGTTTTCATACTATTTATTAGCGGCCTGGATGTTGTAACTCCTGCTGATTTTCCAGTGCATTTGAGCTGCTGCTTTATTGTGTTGCTAGATGCATTCCATCATTTCCAGTTCAGTCCAGCCTGAGATGATGTGTTAGATGATGTTTTTCTATTCTCCACATATCCTGCATTGTGGATTGGTACACTCCCTGATGTTGCAAGAGTAATAGGATCTTGTTGCAGGATTCTGATTTATGCAACTATAAGGCCTTCTGTCTCTGCTTGCTTTTCCTACCTATATATTTAATTATTATTAGTAGTAGTATTAATGTTTTTTTTTCTTTTCATTATCATAATTATAAGCTGCATTATACAATTAAATGACAGTTTAGATAAAACAGATATTAATTTGTAGGCATATTGCCTCGGGGAAAAATTACATATTTTCTTGTAAAATTCATTATTTTTATGTTAAATAAAGTTAAATCTATCATTTTGTCTATCATTTGGCATATGGACAAAGACTATCCACACATTGAATTCCTGAATGCTTTCTGAAAACATTTTTGATTAAAAAAAGTTTTTTCCACCCAATAAATGGAAAATACTTAGGGGATGTTTTCGCCCCATGGTACACTGCTGTAGTCATCAAGATTGCACCTTTACAGCAACACCTCAAATACTGATCAGAATGTACTGCTGACCTCATCACTTTCCATCTCTCCCTGCTTTTTCCCCATAATGCCACTCTCTATTCCATCATCCATCACTCAGACAAGTGTCTACGCCTGCCTGCCCAGGAGCTTTGTGGATGTATGCTCTTATTGGATGTGACAATTTCATTAGGGGCCAATCAGCTCCTCTTTCCGTGACTTATGCATGAGAGATATATGTTAGGGTGCTGATTCTTTATCCATCTCACTTTGTCTGCATGTTTTTGCTTGTCTCTCCTTCTGTAAGTCTATCTCTGTCTCTGATTGTCTCTTTCTCCTTCTCTCCTTATTCCCTCTGACCTTCATATCCAGCTTATTATGTGCTGTTCATCTCCATCTGTTCACTTGTGATGATATTATGGGTTCCTGATCAGCTGAAAACAAGAAGCTGTCATCTGGACACACATAAAACACACACACAAACACATACACAAACATTCTTCACATTCTCCTCAAAACTGCCCTCTGCTCAAGAGCAAAAGACAACTTATCAATACATAGCCAATACAGAGTATAGGACTTCTAACTGTAACACAGCTAAAGCAACTCCAGCATCTAACAAATCCCATATCATCTTCACCTGACTTTATTAGATCATTTCTGGAGCATCATATCTCAGTATTTAGTTGATTTACAAGAATTACCAGTCAGATGAATTGAATTAGGTAAAACTATACAGGGCAATGGGATAATATCACCTGGATTCAAATAGCCTCATCTTAAAAGATGTCTGGTCTGTCATTTTTTAAATTTGTCAGTTTTGCAAATCACAGCTGTAACTGTTGGGAATACACAAAATGTATTTGAATTAAGGTGGTGCAGACTTGTTATTGTGGTTTAGGGCACAGTTTGACATACTGTAAATCATCTTCTTGAAGAACTGGTTTGAGTGGTTTGAGAGAAGTTTTGGTGAAATATTTTTACAAAAATGTTGACTTCTATTATTTGCTTGAAACTTTATTAGCGTCATACCTCGAGGTCCTATGAAAAAGAAGCAATAGAAGCTCAAATGGGATTCCTAGCATTTGCTATGCATCTTGTTGAATCCAGCACACTTTTGGGTTGTCAGCTTTAAATTTATTCTGCAAGGAAAATTACAAAAAGTAGAGGCACAGTCTCTCAGAAATAGATATGAGGAGAAAAAAAACTGCTAAAAAAATGTATACGAAAACTGGCTTCTGCATTTAACCCATCACACATGTACATGTGGAGCAGTGGGCAGCTATCCCAGGGAGCAGTGTAGCGGGATGGTCCTTGATCAGTGGGGGGACCTCAGTAGTGCCCAGGTCGGCACTTGAACCTGTAACCTTCAGGTCTGAAGAGCAATGACCTAACCACTAGGCCACCACTGCCTAGTGTACATAGTGTTTTGTAGTACATAGTATCACCAAAAGATTCAGAGAATCTGGAGAATTTCTTTGTGCTAGGGACTTTGCTGAAAACCAATATTGAAGGCCTGTAATATTCGGGCCCTTAGGTGGCACTGCATTAAAAACAGTCATGATTCTGTAATGGAGCTCTGAGATTTTGGGATTCTCAATTCTGGGGCTCAGGAACACTTCTATAAATGTTAGTACCTATTGAATTGGCAGCCAGGGAAAGGCACTATCAATGCTGAAAGATGTATACAGGCTTCAGAGCAACATATGCTTCCACTCAGACTTGTCTTTTTCAGGGAAGGCCTTGCATATTTCAAAAAGGCAATGCTTACCACATAGTGCATATATACATAGACATACATAGACCCTGTTGAGCAGCTAGCATCCTATAATAGGCAAGAATGGGAGAACATTTTTCTCCCAAAATCCAGCAACTTGTCTCCTCATTTACAAACTGTTGTTAAAAGAAGTGGGGATGCAAATTCAAAACAACCATATTTTTTCTTAAAATTATGTAATTTTCTCATTTTAAACATTTAATATGTTTTCTGTTGTCACGATACGGAGGTGCAGGACACAAATGCGAGTCCAAACAAGGATTATTTAAAACAGGCAGGTAACCAAAGCATTCAGGATTAATCCAAAGTCGTAATTCAAAACAGTTCAAGGGACAAACAGATGCAAACTGGAACAAACTAGGGCTAAGGCTAGGAACAAACTAGGGCTAAGGCTAGGAACAAAACTAAGGCTAAGGTCAACACGAGATCACATAACGTACACTCAGTCACTGTACGAACGACACATGGCTTGGTGTCTCCATCTGGTCGCCCAGTGCTTATGTAACCCCGACCATCAACTTGTTAATCCACAGCACCTGTGACTCACTCACTGTTGATGCCGGGGCTACTGGCCTCGGCCACCAGATGAAGACAGCTCTCTTTAAGTTCTTAAAGGGGCTTTGCCCCCTTTCCTTACATCTGTGTTCTACTGTGAATAAAATATTGGTTTGAGATTTGCAAATCATTGTTTGCTTTTTTACTTATACACAGTGTCCTAACTTTTTTAGAACTGTGGTTGCATTTAATGTTCATTTATACTGTAGAAACCTGATGAAACATTTATACTGAATATCTTAGGAAAGTTAAGTTGCTGGAATTTGCCAAACTTTCTGATTAGATGAAATAGGAGACAAAATTTCATGTCAACAGGCACCCATGCAAAACTTAGGGCAATTGATTTTCAGACTAGGGTTAAGAAAACTCTGGATTACTGCCAAGATGCAGATCACAGTATATTAAGCTCTCTGTTGTGCCCATACAAATGAACAAGGCAGTGTGCACAGTCCATTGAATATTAGGTAGTGTAACACTGACCTATGTGCTCTGAATATTAGGAAGGACATTATCCAACTGCTGTGGACCTGCTGTGTTTTAGGCAGAACTGTCCCATTTCCTACTGCTGCATTTGTAACTGCCTCACCATGATCTGCCTCTCCAGATTTCTAAAAACTATTTAGTTCCCCATAATTTCCCTCAATCTGCATTATAAATATCCCCAAATATTCTTTTGTGTATGCCTACTAAGGCCTCTCTATAATTTCCTTGTGTTTCCAAGACACTAAGAACATCTTCAACTAGTCACATTCAAGTTGGATTTGTGGTTCAGTCATACCTGAACCTTCTGTAGTTGATATAGTGACCACAGGTATCTATTATTAAGGAACTTACAGTTCTAAGTCCTGATATTTCAAAGAGAGCACTTATTGCTTGTTACGTACAGGTAATATATACGTGTGAGACGCAGAGTGAGATGTCAGCTAGAAAGAGCTAGGCTGTGACGGCGACGGCAGGCCGGAGCCAGGCGGTGACGGCGACATCAAGGCGGAGACAGGCGGCGACGGCAGCGACAACGCGGAACTCACAGGTTCCAGTGATGTGGGGGAGGGACACGGCGGTTTCTGCGCCTTGGGGTAGGGACTCGTCGGCATCTCTGATGCAGGGATGGAGTCTTCTGGTGACGTCTTTGACACAGCAGTGGAGCTCCCTGGAGCCACGTGCACTGGCCCGCAGGCTGTGCTCGGTGATGCAGAGGTGGGGCTTGGCGATGCAGTGGCGGGGCTCGGCGGCGTCGGCGACGTGGAGGCAGGGCACCCAGATGGGGAAGCTGGGCTCTCCGACTGTGTCAGCGGCGTCTGGGGAAAGCTCTCAGGCAACGTCGAGATTTCCCTCGTGTCACGTAGTTGCTTTAAAGGCGTCGGCCGGCCCTAGTGGTGTGAGACCACCTCATTGACGTCTGCGTAGCCCTCTTCCTTGAATCTTGCGACTGGGGAGATGACCCTTGGAGCCGCACCATGAACTTGCGGAGCTGACTCCTTGGCAAGTGCTGCAGCTCCAAAATGAACACGCTCCCCAGCTCAAGCATCTGCGAACTGGGGATTTCCAGGACTTCGTCATTGACCCTCGGAGCTGCCTTGAGAGGGATGTTACACTCTTGCTTTGAGCTGACCTCCTGAGCTAGCTCTGAGAGCAACAACCAACCCCCCCCACACCCACACCCAAGAAAATCTCCCCTCTGGAGGCGTCCGTCAACCTCCTTTAGGAGCAGCTCCACAACCTTCTTCTCTCCCATTCTCTCTTCTGCACATTTTAAATCCTCCAGGACTGCGTAGCCCTCTTCCAGCTCCCCTCTGCTCTGTCTGCTCTGAGGGCTACGTGCTGCACTCCTAGAGAGTAAAACTTGCAAGCACTCGCTACTTCCATAGTTGAGGTGGGTCACGAATCCTGGGTTGGATCCAGGTCGAGGGGTGCAGGAAATAAGTGCGAGTGCATTGGTAGATGTGATTTATTTTAAATAAACAAACGAACACTAACTACAAACAGACTAAAAAACAAAACGAGGGTGTACAGAATACACAAACTGGACTTACTATTCATAAGGAACATGAACAACACAGGAGCGGGCATGTACAAGAAGCAAGGCAAGAGCAAGGTCAGGTACATGAAAGAACAATACAGACATACAATAACCCACAAGCAACTGAGGGAAGCACACAAGGTTAAATAACGACATGAAACAAGGAGCACTGGACAGAAAACGAGGTACAGGTGGGAGGCGGGACTAGAGCGTGGCTAGACAGACATGAGACAGGGAGCACGTGGAAAATGAAAACAAACATGGACAGGACCATGTGACAACAAAACCAGACAAAACAAGACGGAACCTCACAATTACTATCTACTATATTATCTACTGCCAAATACAGCCATAACCACAATGATATCAGAAACAAATCTTTTGTGAATGAGGTCTAAATTCAAGTATTTTTAACCACTCTGTGAACTAGCAAAATCTTTAGCAAAACCAGGGCGTGGGGTATGGTGCCGACTTATAATCTTGCCAATCCACTTCTGTGTTTCAAGTCTTTCTCAACAATGTCCTCTATGATATGTTCACATTTACATATTTGGCTGATGCTTTTATCCAAAGTGACTTCCAAGACATGGAGCAGAGTAGTGGGACAGTACCTTGCTCAAGGGTACCTCAGTAGTGCCTGAGCCGGGACTTGAACCTGCAACCTTCAGGTCCCCAGTGCAATGTCCTAACCACTAGGCCACCACTGCCCCTGTGTGCAGTACTGAGTTAGTTACACAGTAAAAATGTTGAATATGCATAATGTGCTAATTTGTGAAATTATCTTATGTTTTTCTATTTATTCTGTTTTTGCTTTTTTTTTTGCTTTCTTGTGTTTGAATTTACAACCCCAAATCAGAAAAAGTTGGGACGGTATGGAAAACGCAAATTTAAAAAAGAAAATAGTGATTTCTAAAATTACTTTGACCTGTATTTCATTGCAGACAATATGAACACAAAATATGTCATGCTTTGTCTGGTCAACTTCATTTCATTTTATACATCCTTTCCTGTCATTCAGACCTGCAACACATTCCAACAAAAGTTGGGACAGGAGCAATTTAGGGCTAGTAATGAAGTTAAACTGGTTAAATAATGATGTGATTTGAATGTGATGTCAACAGGTGATTGTAATTATGATCTGGTACAAAAGTGGCATCTAAGAAAGGTCTAGTCCTTTAGGAGCAAAGATGGGCCAAGGATCGCCAGTTTGCCAGTAAATATGTGAGAAAATTATTGAAATGTTTAAAAACAATGTTCCTCAAAGAAAGATTGGAAGAGATTTGGATATTTCACCAACAACAGTCCATAACATAATTAAAAGATTCAAAGAATCTGGAGGAATTTAAGTGCGTAAAGGACAGGGGTGCAAGCCTAAGCTGAACAACCATGATATCCGATCCCTCAGGCAGCACTGCATCAAGAATCGTCATTCATCTATAAGGACTTCCACCACATGGGCTCAGGACTACTTTTGGCAAACCTTTGTCAAGTACCACAATACATAGTTACATCCACAAATGCCTGTTAAAATGATACTGTGCCAAAAGGAAGCTCTAAGTTAACAGTGTCCAGAAGCGCCATCGACTTCTCTGGGCTCAGAGGCATCTGGGATGGACCATCACACAGTGGAAATGTGTACTGTGGTCAGATGTATAAGTATTTCAGGTATTTTTGAGAGAAATGGGCTCTGTGTGCTCCGGACCAAAGAAGAAAAGAGCAACACGTCCAAAAGCCAGGGTCTGTCTGGTCTTGCACTGCTATGATGGCGTCATTAATGCTGAAAAGTACATAGAGATTTTGGAGCACAATATGCTGCCTTCCAGAAGACATCTTTTCCAGGGACGCCGATGGATGTTTCAACAAGACAATGCAAAACCACATTCTGCACACATTACAAAGTCCTGGCTGTGGAGGAAGAGGGTATGGGTTCTTGACTGGCCTGCATGCAGTCAAGACCTGTCTCCAATAGAGAATGTGTGGCGCATTTTGAAGCGCAAAATGGGACATCGAAGACCCTGTACTGTTGCCCACCTTAAGACTTGTTTGCAGGAAGAATGGGACAAAATTACACCTGAAACACTTAATCACTTGGTGTCTTCAGTCCCTAAACATATTTGTGTTGTGAAACAGAATGGCAACATTACAAAGTGGTAAATCCTTTTTTGTCCCAACTTTTTTTGTGTTGCAATGTGTTGCAGGTCTGAATGACAAGAAAGGATGTATATTTACAAATGAAATGAAGTTGACCAGACAAAACATGACATATTTTGTGTTCATATTGTCTGCAATGAAATACAAGTCAAATTAAATTTAGAAATCACTACTTTCTTTTTTTATTTGCATTATCCATACTGTCCCAACTTTTCTGATTTGGGGTTGTATATTTGTCTACCACTGTCCATCAGTGAATACCATATGTGGTTATGTCCAGAGTCCTTATTTGTCATAGTGACTAGTTCACTTTGCTTGAACCCATTCCTCAGTTTCAAACTTCAAGGTCCTTGATATCCTTGGGTTTGTGCAAACATGTCACCCACAGAAGTGCATTGAGCTGTTCAATGACATTGTGTTATTGGCAGTCAGAAGTCCCTCTGAGGAAGCACATGCTTGTCTTCACCCACCTGATGTTGATGACATCATGCAGTGGCAAATTATAAATATTAAAGGAAGGCCTTAAGGTCATGCCCTGCATATCAGAACAGGGTAAATATATCCACATGTACTGAAGGGAGCACTGCTATTATAAATCAAAGCCTACCCCATCTCCTAAAATATTATATTATACTGTAACAGTCTGCACTGTGGTGTGAATCACAATAACCAGCAAATAAGTAAACAAAATGCATCAATATCTGTACTTCTGCTTATTATTAGATAGATCCCATCACTCCAATGTCTGTCCCTTTGAAGTTGAAAAGCTGGTTGAAAACTGAATGGGACTCAAGACACTTATGAAAAAGCATTTTCTATTATTTCTGTTTATTGATCTGAGAAACTAGTATTGAAAAGGCGGCAGTTCAGCCTCCGCACTGCCTTTTCTTCTTTCTGGACTTAATCCATTACAATCAGGAATCAGTTTAAATTATTTTAAATGTAGTTATTTCATTGCAATGGGACCTGTCATGAATGTGGGATATATCTGGCAACAAATGAACAGTCAATTCTTGAAACTGATGTGCTGGAAGCAGGAGAAATGGGCAAGCATAAGGATCTGAACCACTTTGACAGGGGCCTTATTGTGATGACTTAATGACTTAATCAAAACATCTCCAAAACAACAGGTCATGTGGAGTGTTTCAGGTATGAAAGTGAAGTGAAAGTGACTATTTGTCATTGTAAACACACTCAAGCACCACAACGAAATGCAACCTCTGCATTTAACC
>JBBPDA010137536.1:0-21905 GCA_037974385.1 Arnoldichthys spilopterus
TAAGGCACACCTGTACACAATGAGACCATTACATGGAAAACACAAAATGAGGTGTGTCTTTCACCCCAATACAATTGCCTCCTTATTTCAAAAATGTCTGAAGTGAAACAAACACTGTATGTATGAAATCCAATAAGTCTCTCACAATATCCCTAACTTATTGTGAGTAGTGTATTTTCCAAAGTGGGAAAACAAAAATCTATATGTTAATTCATGCGAACCTTTATGTACCTGACAAAAGGACAATGAAAATATTTTCAATACTTTTACTGACAAAATTGTATAATTGTATTGTATATACATCCACAAATTTACAATTTGATGGCTGCGACACATTAAAAACATTTGGGACAAAGGGATGTTTACCATTGTATTAAATCATGTTTCTTTTTAATAACATGTTTTAATCATTTTGGAACTGAGAAGACTAATTGTAGTAGTTTTGCAATTGTAAATGTTGTCCATTCTTGCTTGATATAAGCTGCTCAACAGTCCATAATTGCCGTAGTCTGAATCTCCTTTTCTTAATGTGTCATACATTTTCAATTGGAAAAAGATCTGGACTGGCAGCAGGACAGTCAAGCACACAAAGTCCTTGTCTACAAAGCCACATTTTTTGTAGCTCATGCAGAATGTGGTCTGGCATTGTCCTGCTGAAATAAGCATTGATGTCCCAGGAAGAATTGATGGCAACATACCGTATGTCTCTCTAATATCCTAATATATGCCTCAGAGTAAATGATACCTTCACATACACGCAACTCACCCATGCTGTGGGCACTGATGCACCCCCATACCATCATAAATGCTGGCTTTTTCACCTTTCACTTTTAAAAGTCTTGATTGTGATTACATAATTCCACAGTTTTTTGGTCCATCTGTGCAGAGCTCGGTCCTAAGGGAACTCAGCTGTCTTTCTGCATAGATCTGATGTGTGGTGCCCTCCATGCATAATACAGTTCTTGATAAAGCAGGATGGACTGTCTTAGTTGACAATGATTTTCTAAAGTATTCCTGAGCCCAGGTGACTTTATTATTCATTTGCATGACGATTTCTTAGGCTCCCTGAAGGCTCAAAGAACATGCACATTCAAAAGTGGTTTCCAACCTTGCTCTTTATGCACTGAGATGTCTCTGAATTCTTTAAAATCTTCTAAGATCTTGCATTAAGAAATGTTCATATTAAACTGACTAGCAATTCTCATGAATTTTAACACAAAGGGGTGAGCCATGACCCATGCATGCTTTCAAAGACTTGCTTTGCCATGCTTTGATGAATGCTATTTTTTATACCCAATCATGATATTTCACTTGCTACCAATTAGCCTGCCTAATGTGAAGTCTTTCAAACCGGTGTAACTTGGATATTCTGTGCACTTTTAAAAATTTTATTTTAATTATCTCCTAACTTTTATTAAGTGTATTGCAGCTATCAAATTCTAAATTTGATTATATTTACATAATACAATTAAGTTGAACTACTGAAAATCTTTTCTTTGTATATGTATATCACTTAAAGAAAAGATTCACATGCTTCTGAACTTGAAACTTTATAGCCGAAGGAAGAAGAGGTCTTAACCATATTTAATTGCCAGTATTTTGATGTTTCTGGTGTAAAAAGATTCTTTGGTTGACCACAAAAGTGTTTTGTGCCCTCCCCCTTCAAACAGTTGTTTTTTTAAATATACAATTAAATGTGGTTTATGCAGTTTGGGACATGGCCCCATTAAATTTATTAAGTTCAGTTAATCACTAAGGAAGTTCATCAAAAACATACATGTAATCGATTATTTTAAAACAGCAATTCTCATTAATTTTAGGACAAAATGGTGAGCTAAAACCCATTCTTGCTTTTAAAGACTGGGCCTTTGATGGATGCTACTTTTATACCCAATCATGATATCTCACTTGCTACCACTTAGCCTGTTTAATGTGGACTCTTCCAAACCAGTGTTACTTGAATATTCTGTGCACTTTTCAGTTTTATTTTAATTCTTTCCCAACTTTTATTGAGTGTATTGCAGCTATCAAATTTTAAATTTAAGTGTATTTACATGATATAATTAAGCTGATCAGTAAAACTACTGAAAATCTTTTCTTTGTACATTTGTCATGTAAAGAAAAGATACACATGCATCTGAACTTGAAACTTTATGGCCGAAGGAAGAAAAGGTCTTGACCATATTTAATTGCCAGTGTTTTGATGTGGTGTACTAATGTAATGTTATTTTTCAATGATAGTACTCATGGACTCCCACGAACATTTTTGATGCTCAATTCCAAGTTTTTTTTAAACTGTTACATAAAAAAAAGATTTATATGATATATGTTATATGTCATTAGCATTCAACAGGTGTCAAAAAGACTCTTTGGAGCAATGCCATAAAAAAAAATACCTCCACCTGGTAGCAAGAGGGTATAGAAAATGTAACCACATGGAATCTGGTTACTGTTATTTTTGTAAGAATTTCTATTTTTTCAGTATTACATTTTTGATTTGGCAACAAATTAACAAATTAAAGAATTCATCCTTAATGTACAGAGCATGCCAATGTACAATCATTACCATGTCGATATATGTGATAGCAACAGCAATATGTGGTTTTGGGAGAAAGAAAGGAGAACAAACAAGGATACTTAGACTGAACTATCAATTAGGGTTTTTGCTATAATTAATGCCAGTACTAGTAATCTACTAAATAGTTTGGTTTACACTTTGTTTTGTTTAACCTTTTACACCCCAAAAGAATTCTAGAAAACTGTTTAGAATTCAGACACTTTTTCATGAGTCCTGACTTTTTCATATGAAATACAAGGACATAAAAATGAACACAACTGTGAATCCTGACTTATGGAAAAATGGGCCTTAAAATATAGGACAGGGGAAATAAAGTGTTTTGTGCATTCCTCCCCTTAATATACAATTTAATGTGGTGTATGCAGTTTGGGACATGGCCCCATTAAATTCATTAAGTTCAGTTAATCACTAGGGAAGTTCATCAAGAACATACATTTTAACTGATTGCTGATTACAGTAATCAGATATAACTGAGCGAATGTGGGAGCCACAGAATGAACTTTTCTGAACTTTAAAGGGATACATGAAAAATATAAAATATAAAATATATATATATAAATATAAATATAAATATAAAATAGTCATTCAATTAGATTACACTTTCTAAGTAGCATTAAAGATATCTTTACAACATTGCCAACCATTGTTTTGTACGGTGTATACTGATACATATATAAGTATATGTCTATGTTTTCTGACTAATGTTTGTGTGCATGTGTGTTCATGTGATGGTGGAACTTGCAGATGGTAGAGAACATAGTGGACACACTGAAGACAGCGTTTCCTCGTTCAGAACCACAGAGCCCCACAGATGATGGAGAACCGGATGCAGATGGGAGAACGCCAGACAGCAGGAAGAAGTATTAGTGTGCCTTATGCCTCCCCTGTTACATCTCAGTTAAATTACTTCTTGGAACATAATGCATTTGTTAATTTATTTTAGGTCACGACTGAGGTTTTCCAGTATAATAGCCCCTAACCCACTCAGCGTTCCAGATTTCCAGCCCAAAATCACATACTGCTTCAGTGAGGGAAGCACGGTAAGGTATTCAACCTCTTGGATTTGGAGTTTTTGGATATGTGGAGTACTGATATAATAAAAAATGCATCAGGTTTCAATGAGGTTTTATTGAGAGAAATTTTTTAGTTAGCTGTTTTAAATGAATGGATTTCCCTAAAATAACAATTTGTCCTTAAGCAACAACTACAAAACAGAAATCTCTCATTTGCAAATATGTGTAGAATATCTGACCATTTAAAATAAAGTAACTGGAACTGAAGTACAATATTTAAAAATATTTAGAAATCACATTATTGCATTCCACTGCTCTGACACCATTTTTTCTTGTATAACTTCTTGAAATATACAGAATACAAGGCCACATGACATATTGCTAAGACCTTCATTAAAACTAATCTGCTTTTGCTGTGCACTATCATTTTAAAAGTAACATATCCTCTGTTGCAAAACAAAACTTCTAAAGTATACAAAAGTAGGAAAAACATTTAGTTCTATTACAAGTTAATGTACAGCATTTTCTTTCAGGTATTTCTGGAGCATTTCTATTTGTTTGTTAATCATGAGAGTTTCACACAATGCAAGGGGCAGCTGACATGTTCAAATGATATAGAACAATGGATATACATAGTTGAATTTGGACAACAATGATATAAATATTCAGTACAATGTCAGCTAATCAGATTTCTAGGCTTTTAAAAGAATATTTTAAAAAGATAATTATACAACGCACCAAAAAGGGTTAGCCCAATCTTTACCTTTACAGTAAATATACACCACTCACTCAAAGAACTGAGAATCAGCAAGACTCTAAGTACAGAATTTGTTTTCATTGCTTCATAAAAACAAATTCCCATACTGTGAATTATTCAACTGAATGCAAAACAGACAATAGATTAATAGATTAAAATAGTAACTGTTAGTTGCAATTCATTGTAAACCTGTTTGGTTTTTTCTTTGCATTAGGTCTTTAAAGGCCCTTTAGGAATAGAGGGGTTTCTGCGGGAGCAGGAGAAAAGGGTGGATGGAGACCCCAGGAAGAATCATGCACAAAAGAGAAAGACAGGTGGTGAGGAGCAGGAACAGAGAGATGGAGACAAAATGGCAGAGAAGAGAACACGAGGGACAGGTAAATCTGTATATATGAATTGTACATTTTTGTCCAGATTTTTTAAAATTTACTTTTTCGATTCTGTCTTTTTGTAATTACTGACAGATTGTACATTTGATCCCTGGTGATACCAAGACCATCAGTGGTCCAAGAGAGCATTACTTAGCATTACTTTTGGGACTGATTTTGCAACTTTTAGCCCAAGGTAATACTGCAGAACAAAAAAATTACAATAAAAGGGCTTTTGGAACTCTGAGCCTTACTAATGCAATGTTCAGCATCAACCACTTGAGAGCGCTGTCACTCCACCATTAAGGCAGAAGTAAGGTAAGTTTAGAGTGAAAAGTATGTATTCGAAAGAGGAGAATGGTTTTCTATAATGTTGCACCCATGTACTGAATTATAATCATGATGGAACTCTCTAAAGCACCTTGCATGAATGAATATACTAGACAAGCATACAGTAAATCTGCAAATGTAGTATTTGATATTTTTAGTAACTAAATATTTGAGAATATAGATATTATATTTTATAGTACCACTGCCTTGTAATTTGGAATGTTTTCCCTGCTTAAACACACCTAGTTCACCTCTAAAATGTGCAATAATTTATTCATATAGAGAGATATTTTATAACACTATATATTCAGCATGAACAGATCAGTTAAGGCAACTCAAATGAGTTGTTTGATTTTGATGAGAATAAAAACAATATTTACTCAAGCTGTTTTAGCATGCCTTTTCAAATAACCTGAATGTGTGCAGACATGGCTCTGGCTGATGTGGCGCTGAATATCCTGTGCTTACTGATGAAGGACCATTGGAGCTGGCTGTGCACTGAGAACATCCAGAAGACCATCCGACTGCTCTTTGGGACCATTATAGAAAGGTTTAACTACATACACTTACATATACTAAAGTACTAATGAAAGGAAAATTAGTACATACATACACATACAGTATTCATGACTGTGAGTTTACAGATGATTACAGACCTCCCCATAATACCCTGTCCTACTCAAAATAGTTACTAGTAATACTCATAATCATTTCATTAGCTACTAGACAATATTTAAACTTCTTTTTGCCGATTTTATTACTTCATTATTAAAGGTGCCATTGAAGTGTACCTTCAAAAACACCCCATGTCTCGTTCAAATGACTTTCATATAATTTACTATGTTGAAGCTGGTTTATGGTATTTGAAGGATGTTGAATAAAGTTACCTATTGATTTACTTTTTGGTCAATATAATTTTATACTGTTTGTTCACAAATGGCATTTATTAGCAAAATAACATCAGCCAGCTAAAGCTATGCTTTATCAGCTTTTGTCAGTATCATCTACAGGTGTTTTTATTTGAATATCCAAAAGCGTAAGATTGCTAATGTTGCAGGAAAAAATACATTTGTTCCAAACTGCTATCTACACACTCTCTTCTCTAGCCAAACTAAAATAATCCAGCTAGGCTCCTAAACTTTTTACGATGATAGTATAAACTATAATGTTATGGGTTACGTCATACTTGTCATCCTCAAATTGCTTGCTGCACACTCTCAAACTTCATCCTCTCAGATTTGATGCAAGTAATAGCTCTTAACCACAGGACATGCCCATATGTATTTTTTGCAGAACCTTTACCTTTCTAAGAAGCATTTCCTCTTTGAGTTGGAGCAACTTGGCACTGTGCAATTCTCACCCCCTTTCTATTTCTGATAGCCTGTTTATATATTAGTCTATTTGTGATATTGATTTATAGAATTTTATTTACATTTGCTGTATTATTATGAAGCAGTCACACATGGTTAATGAGTTATGCAGCCCTACAAATAGCTTAACTATAATGGTAAAGTTGCACAAAGCAAAAGCATGATATCCATCCATCCATTTTCCAACCGCTTCTTCCGTTTCCGGGTCATGGGGAAGCTGGAGCCAATCCCAGCTGACTGCGGACCTAAGGCGGAGTACACCCAGGACAGGAGGCCAACCCATCGCAGGGCAACACACAGACAGACAGACGCAAAACATGATATTTCCTTTGAAAACTTATATTACAAAGGTCCAACAGAATTTCTCCATTTGTAACTCCTTAACAAACTTAACTGCTATACCATTTTGCAGTAGCTACTGTACTAAACTTTAAGATTATTATTAATACTGACCTTTTAACCGGCAGGCTTAATTTTCCCCAGTTAATTAAGGTAGTTACATTGTTTGCCACATATAATGATCCCCCAAAGCTGGTTTATGTCTTAAATAATGTAAATGTTTTGAGGTGCTTCCAGCACACCTGCTGAGAATGCTTCTTGCAAAGGGTCAATTTATTGTCATTTAGATCAGCATTTCAGAATAGGGCATTTTTATTGAACCCATTTATGAGGAAAATGAGGTCTTCCAGAGCTGTGTCTGTGAGAGTAAAGTGGAAAATAATGCAATCCAGCATTTAATTGTGCTTTGCCGTGTCAGTGGTGCCGTTGTTTTTGGCCGCAGATTTGCTGTAGTTATCATTCATTATTGTGTGGCTGCGGGTGTCTGTGGCCAGACCTGAATTGAAACCATTCCTGGACACCATCGCAGTAAGCAGGGCCTCTCGTGCCAAAGCATCTAATCAAGAATGACCTTACAGTTGAACATGGTTTTAGGCAAATGTGTAAATTTAGTAGAGCACTAATTGGTTAGGAATATGCTCATTAGCAGCATTAGCCTTGCAACTCCAGTGCAAAATGATAGAAGCAGACACCAAATATCTGCTGACTGATTGACTACATTCATCTGTTCCTTTAATTACATACAGGTTTTACAATCGCAGTAAATGCTCTTTTTGAAGGCATGTGATATTAGGGCATCTGGTTTACACATGGACAGCATGCACACAGTTCTTGGGCATATTTCACCTTCAAAATACCCTGTTTCAATGGCATACAGGGAACCTGTTTATGGCAAAAGGACCTTGGAGAGCTTTTGATTGCTATTGCCAAATTTAGACACCGACAAACATGACTGGAGCCTCACATGTGTAGGGTAGACTTCAGGCTAGGAGCCGTATCTGATCATCTGGAAAAGATACAGGCCTTAAATGATCAACAGTGGAGAGCATTACTACAGATGGAGAAAGACTGCTCCTAGTGTGTGTATGTGTGTGTGTGTGTGTGTGTGTGTGTGTATGTAGCCCCACTTACCTCTACATTAGAATAATGTCTTACCGGATGGGCTGTGTCTCCTAATGTTGTCAGCCTGACATGCCAATACAAATATTTGTTTGCATGCATGGCAGGCAATTCCTTAGCCTTCCTCTGCAGGCCACTCTGAATGTGGTTCTTCATCATTGTGGTCTGATCTTTCTGTTAAGTCAGTTAGCCCGAGGGTGGTAATCACACTACACTAGGTATGAAAAGTCATAAAAACAACAAAGAAGTGAGACAACATTACTTTGAATAATCTGCTAAGTTCTGAGAAACTTGCCTAACAGCCAAGTGTTTGTGTGTAATGAACAGCAAGCATGCAAACAAGTGCTGTAAAGATAATTATACTGTGTAATATTTATTTTATTATAGGATTTGCTGGAGCTTTTGCCAGCAGCATTTTCATTAGGAACATAATTGCACTTACACACGAGAACATTGTGTGAAATAGTTATGCCTACATGTTTCATGGTTTGGTAGGAATCAGCATTTCGTATGTGTCCTCTTAGCATTTAGATTAAAATGAACATGTTTCTTCCTGTCTTGCTGACTGAAAACTATAGAGCACATAAATGTAGTTGTCTGTTTATGGTGAAAAACATTAATAATGTACTTGAATTAGCCAAGCTTATATTAGGAGTTTGGCATTGATATAGTGAAACATTCTAAGTGTAGTGGAGCAGTCTGAAGACTAAATGGATGGAGACCTAACTCTTGGCTGCTTGTTACTGCAAGACATTACATCACTTGATCCATTTTAGAAGTTTAGATTCTACATTTGCCTCAACCATTTTGAGTTGGGTGTTCTGTCATTATTACTACACACTACATACTGTCTGACCTTAAAGAGACAAGTCAACTTTATTTGTAGAGCACATGCTAAAATACTGATGTGTAAACTACATGTACATGCATTGTGTATTTCATACACCAATTGCAATATAAAAGCCATCTCTGCCAAAGTAGAGCAAGCCCAACTACTACAGAACAGCTAATAAAGCAGTGGGTGCAGTGGTGGCCCAGTGGTTAGGACCTTGCCCGGGCACCACTGAGGTACCTTTGAGCAAGGTACCGTCCTGCTACACTGCTCCCCGGGTGCTGTTTATAGCTGCCTGCTGCTCCATCTGTGCACATGTCTTGGGACAAATGCAAAGGTTACATTTCATTGTGGTGTTTGAGTGTGTTCACAATGAAAGTAGTCACTTTCACTCCACTAAAAGTTGGCTGGCCATGCATCACAGGTGCCACCTAAAAAAAAGAAATCATCATTTGAGATTTAAAGCTGTTGCACACAAAATAGAACAGAACGGAGCACAAGTGCAAACAGGACAGAACACAAGAGCAACAATACAACTAAATTAGACTAAGCTAAACTAAACAACTAAACTAAAACTAAACAAGAAATACAATAAGACAAGACAAAGTTCCGTTCAATTGGCAGTGGACAAAAGAGTGTAGTTCAGTGCAGTTGACAGAGGAGCAGGGGAGATGTGCAAATATGCAGAACAAAGAAAATTTAGATGTGCAAAAAATGCAGGACATCAATAAATATGTGTAATAGTTGAACAGTTGAATATATTATGATAACATTACTTGTACAGCAACTACAGCTTAATTACAACATTCAACACTACAACCCTGCAACTTGTATGCTATAAGCCTCCTAATTAAATGTTAAACCTGGATCTGATCTGATTACAAATCAAGCCTAAAATATCACAGAATTGTAGGGCAACATAATATTAAGCAAATTAGGTCACATGATAGCAGCAGTAACCACATGTAGCCACAACAAGGTCAAAGTATGGTGTTTTACTATGCAATTATTAATACTTTCAACCCACTTAAAAGGATTTGAAGCTAAGTTTTCTTTGTCTACAACATAAAGTTGTTTTTTTTTTATTTGTTCTACCTGTTGCAACCAAGGCTTCAATTAGTGGAACAGTTGGATAGTATAGTAGATAACAGTGTTGTATATAAAGTTCAATCCTTGGCTAGTAATGCTACTGCTGTATAAATAAAAGTCATTGGACAAGATTTATAATGTAGCTTTTATAACATTGAATGTGTCAATATAGGAAGTGTTTTTGTGTTGCATGAATAGTGCTTTCTCTACCTCACAGTTTTGCTTTGATTTAGATAAACACAGTGTGAATGATAAAACGATGCATATAAAAATATCAGGTAAAGCAAATGTGTATTTAAGCATACAGTTTGCTCAATGCTGTTACACAATGATCTGTAAAAGCTTCTGTTATTAGCTACATTAGCCTTTACTTATTAGCTATATGGAAATAAAATTATGTATTGCCTTACTGACTTTATTTGGGGGGAAATTATAGCCAAAGTATCACTCTAAGTATATTTTGCACATTGTAGCTTCTCTGCAGAATGACCTGCTGTCCCAGTGTCATCACCAGAACAGGATGTGTGTCAGAGCATTGGCCTAAATTGGACAGCTCGTGGGCACCATGGTGCTATTCTTAATTATGACATTGGCCACTCAATTCCACACGCAATAATTTTAGCTTGTATTTTTTCCACCCAAGATGGGCTGTTCATGTCTTTGAGGTTTATAACAGTAATGGGTGGTGAGTATAATTAGCACCACTGCAGCTTTAAATTACTTTTCAAGAAGGCCTTAAAGTAAGTGTGCTGGGCACAGAATGTTCTGGAGTTGGCTTTGGGCTGCAGAGCCCTTTGTACACAGGCCAGCACCTGGTTTTGGGTGGTGGGGTACTTGGGCTAAACTGTGCAAGCACAAGACCATTTGTCCAAAATTCCCCTGACCAATGGATATAGTGATAGGTCTTGTTTTGGTGGATAAGCCTAGAGGGTGATATAAGCAGGGCATTTTTAGGATCGCAGTTCCTTAGAATAGCAGTTTGGTGTTGCTGTTTGACCTATTACATAGTCTGTGACCTGATTTTGCCTGTATTGCAACTCTAATGCCACGGATGGAAAATGGGTAGTATCATGGTATTCTGATTTAAAAAAAGTTTAAGTATAAATGTTTGATTATTTAGTTTTGGATATTTGAAGCCTAGACTGAAAAGGATTCCAGTCTCTATTGTTATCTTCTAGAAGGCACTGAGAATTATTTCTTTTTTCTTGTTAAAGGTTAAGATGAGTGGGACCATAGGTAGGAATTGTTGGATAACATAATGAATATCAATGTCACTCATATCTCACAGAGAAAATCAAAGGTTCAATTCCCCATCCAGGCTGCCACTGTTGTACCAATAAGAGTCCCTAATGCAACAATAGGAATTCAAGTTCATGGTGCATTTTCAATTAAATATTAAAAGCTAAATATTGTACGAAAGTATTGAAAGTTACTTTTTCTGCTTTAAAAGTACATTCACCAGCCATTTTATTAGGTACACTTAAATAATACCAGGTTGGATCCCCTATTGCCTTTAGAACTGCCTTAATTCTTCATGGCATTTATTTTTAACAAGGTGTTCAAAACATTCCTCAGAGATTTTGGTCCATATGGACATGATAGCATCATGCAGGTGCTGCAGAACCATGATGCAAGTGATAGGTACACTGTGGTCATAAAGTGATGGACAAGGTCAGGAACAATACTCAGGTAAGCTGTGGTGTATAAACGATTGGTACTAAAGGTACTAAAGTGTGCCAAGAAAATGTCCCCACACCATTACACCACCATGAGCAGCCTGAACTGTTGACACAAGGCAGGATGGATTCATGATTTCATATTGTTTGCGCCTGTTCTTAGCTGACAGAAGTGGTACCCAGTGTGGTATTCCACTGCTATAGCCCATCTGTTTCAAAGTTTGATGTGTTGTGTGCGGTATTTTGCATACCTTAATTGTAATGGTGGTTATTTGAGCTCCTGTTGTTTTTCTATCATCTTGAACTAGTCTGCTCATTCTCCTCTGACCTCTGACATCAACAAAGCATTTTCGTCCACACAACTGCTGCTTAATGGATATTTTCTCTTTTTGGGGCCATTCTCTTTAAACCCTAGAGGTGGTTGTGTGTGAAAATCCCAGTAGATAAGCATTTTCTGAAATAATCAGACCAGCTCTTCTGGCACCAACAACCATGTCACATTCAAAGTAACCTAAATACCCTTTCCTCCCCATTCTGATGCTCGGTTTGAACTTCAGCAACTTGTCTTTACCACATCTGGATGCCTAAATGCATTGAGTTGCTGCCATGCAATTACCTGATTAGCTATATGTGTTAACAAGCAATTGAACAAATAAAGTGGCTGGTGACTGTATGTCTCGATTAAATAAATATGATAAATAAGACATTTTATTAAATTAACAAGAGAAGGTTTCTTTTGGAGGCCATTCATTTTCAAATTAAAATTAAGTGTGGCTTATATTTAGCACAGAAATTACTTTCAACAATTGCAATAGCATTGAAAAAATATTGCATTGTGGATTCTCTATTGTGTCAATCTATTAAGGTGATGGTAATTTTAGTAACAACCAACAAAACCCAAAAGGGCATATCAAAAGGTCATATGCTGACAGCAGTCACTTACAGTAAGTAGGAGGGTCTGAATCAAAGAATCAGCAGAATATATAAAATCTGCAAAAAACACTATGCAGTCAAAGCAAATTAATAGGTAGTTAGACAGATTATATTGTTACCAGCACTTAGTCAAATGCAGTTGTTCTATGTTAACCTTGTATATATCTTATAAATCTTGTACTCTAGATTTATTATAAGGGCTGAAATAATTATTTATTTATCCTTTAATTTATAATAAATGATTGTTGAGAAAATTTTCTACTTTTGTTATATTTATGTTTAAGTTCACATCTTGAACCTGAAGGTGGCAACAATTAACTATAGGATTGTAGATACGGTCAGCTCCATAAATATTGGCATGCTTGGTAATGGATAAAAAAGTTTATAAAAATGTCATTAGGTTAATTACTTAAATTTCACACTAAAATGTAAGTACATTAAGTATAACAAATCTAAAACTAATCCTTTATATTTTTAGAAAGACTTTTTAGGACCTTTAAAAAATATATACAAAATGTGACAATTCTATATACAGTAAGAAAGGAAGTCTCAACACTTATGTGTACTTCAGAAAAAGTGAGATATACCATTCGTCAGTTACAGTTTGTCTATAATAGTTTCTAGGAGTGTCAATATCTGTGGAATGTGATTGTGTTAAAAAATAAATATATTTTTTCTTAGACAAAAAATTTTAAAAGTGCATTTCCCCCTCATATTTTAATTGTAAGATTGTAAAAATAATGCACAGATTTAATTAACCACATGCCAATAATTATGGAGCTGACCTTATTTTAGCAAAAGAACAATTATGGCCAACATACATAAATTATGTTTAGTTTTCCACTGAGACAAAATATTCAAACACCTGAAAAGAAAGGAAATAAATCTTCACATTATAGGCCATGATTAGGCTGTGTATTTGATTTGTCTTTATACTGTTGAATAATTTGCATGAGTTATCTGCTATTAAAATGTTCTTTTTGTTGTTTTAAAACATACTTTTCAGGTAGTACAATAATCTATTCAGGAACTACAACAAAACTATTATGTAATTATGAGTAGAAATGCACCTGTAATAAAATAGGGTTCTTGAAAGTAGATGCAAGTTTGAACAGTTCTAATTAAAGAACATCAACATGGAAAAACAATGATGAAACATGGAATAACAAGGCTAAGTGACAAAGCATGGACAACAAGGCAAAGATCAGTGATAGCAACAAGAACTAACAGTTACAACAGAGATCAGACAATGACAGAAACAAAAACAGGAACCTATATACTCGACATGTAACACTGAACACCTGTGAAGGGGCGGAGACATAAGCGAGATGCAGCTGGAACAAACGGGACAAACTGATGTAAGGGTTAGGGTTTGATAGAGTTATTAAAGTTAATAATGGCAATTATCTCCTGAAAAGATCATGCTTTCATGTTCATTTTTACAAAGTTGCTTCTAAGCTTTTGCACTGAAGTATTTGCACTGGAACACTTCATGCACTCACCTGAAGTAGAAACTGCTACATTGACATGCCTGCTGTGCAGGTTAACTTGCCAGTATTCCACTGAGCAAAATAATGCATGAGATATTGCAGTTTTGCTGATTGTTGGCTCCTCAGAGCAGGTACTATACAAGCTCCTTCTGGACACAGCATGTCAGACTTAACTCAGCATGAGAAGGATTCGACAACGAGCAGCAGTCAATTTAATTTATTCTTCCTTCTGTCTATAAAGCATGGACTGGCTCATATTTATTAGTTATAAAATGCACAAAGCATTTCGATTTTAGTCTTTTAGTGTTTTTTTACAGAGTAGCCAAGGACTTCAGATGTCCATTGTGCACCAGCTGTGTCTGGTAAACTCTTGACTCTAAGAGAAAGCTACAGGCCCCTGAACGACTTGTCGATAGTCTCGACCTCTCGGAAATTTCTAATAATCTGGAAACAGGCAGCAAATGTGCAACTTTTCCCACCCTTTCCTCTCCATCTTGCCTTCTTTCAGGGTGAGATGGAGTTGGCCAGATGTTCTCTAAAGCTACAGTGATGTGTATGTGTGTAGCCTTGTAACATAAAGAATTAAACAATAAGTTCATGCAAAGTTTGGGGGTCCTTGTAGAAAATATAAAAACATTAAATTGACCACATATTTTTTTAATAGGTTAGCTAGGTTAACTGTAACCTTTTGCTCTTACTTTCATTCATGCAGCTAGTCGATTCCTGGTATAGTGGAGGCTCCTAAGGGCAACTGGTACTTTCTACTTTGCCATTGCTTTTGTTTTTCTGCTGGTGGTTGAATTATCACAGGTCTCTTGCAAGCACTGCCAGCATCAAAAGGACATTTAAATATCCATAAAATTATCTATAGTTAGTAGTAAGTTTTCTGGATTAGTTGTAGTAGTCTTGTGGCCTTCAGCATAAGACCAGCCAGGAGTAGTTCAGTCTTGAAATCACAAGTGACTGGATGAGAATGTGAGTAGCATCAGTGGTGAGGAATGCACAAATGTATCTGTTGTTGTAGAGAAGGTACCTGCATGTTTGGGAAAGGATATTAATATGAGATTAAAATGTGAGATCTTTATTGAGAGTAATTCCCAGATTTAATGCTTCCATGGTTGGAGTGATGCAACATTCTCAAAGGTGAGGCAAGGTCTTGGAGATGCATCCCACGGGGATATACAGTTTTGCTGGGGACTACTATTGTGAACTCTATCATATACAAATATGCAGTGCTCTATCATAAATTAATATATAAGTCCACAAGCAGCTAGACTGTAGTTATGAATTAGAAAAATACATTATATCAATATGTTAATTTTTATTGATGTGAAAACTTTGGACACCTCCAGTATATTCAATTTGTTGCAATCACAGTATGTAGACATGTTTCTGTAATATGGTTCTTGGTCAATATTGTGCAGCCATAATAAATATGTGTGTGTCTGTTTGTGGGATCCTAGGCAGTAAGGGCCCTCTTGACTATTTCACTCTGTGAGGTAGTGGTCTGGCATTGTTAAACCTCACAGCCAGTGTTATAGGCCACTTCAGGTCACTTCAGAGCAGCTTTAGGACAGTTTGCCTTTGTCCATATGTGTGTTCCTAAAAGTATATCATTTATCCTGACAGATCAGTGTGGCTGCCAATAATCTGTTTATTCCGTTTGGCGAGTGATTTTAAAACATGGTGTGAGTAAATGCGTGTGTGTTGGTATCTGTCTGGTTTTCTTGCTGAATCATTGGTCCCTAAACACATATTCTTCATAAGATCAAGTTTGTTAATGTTGAAGAGAAATCTTCTGGCAGAGCTGTTTCGTCACAGCCTTTTGCCATGTTTTCTTATTGTTCCAAGGCTAGGGATCTCCACTGTGTGTGTGTGTGTGTGTGTGTGTGTGTGTGTGTGTGTGTGTGTGTGTGTGTGTGTGTGTGTGACAGCTCAGCAGGAGAGAAGTCTGGGAAGGCTAACATGGAACTCTCTTGTTTAGCACATACCTTGGAATAACCAGGAGTGGAACATCTTTAAATTGAGCTATTACATAACAGACATTAATTATTAGCTGCCCTCACTCCATGCTCATTGTACAGTAGTTTGTATGTGTGTGTGGGTGCTTACATGCAAGTATATATTTGTTAAACTCCATTTACAAAAAAGTGTGGGACATGTTGCAAAATGCAATAAAACACAAATGTGTGATTTTTCAAAATTTTCTTACACCTTTAATGGACTTTAATGGAAAAAAATTCAAATGTTCCCACTTACCAACTTAAATTTATTTAGAATTTTGATGGCTGCAACACACTCAATAAAACTTACAAGTTCTTACATCACCTTTTCTTTTAATAACTCTTTGCAAATGTTTTATAACTGATAATAATTGCAGTAGTTTTGTAACTGGAAATGTTGTACATTCTTGCTTAATATAAGACGTCAGCTGGTCAGCAGTCCATAGCTGACATAGCTGTTAGGATATTGCCCTTGTGAACTGAAGGTTGCAGGTTCAAGTCCTGGCCCAGGCACCACTGAGGTACCCTTGAGCAAGGTACCATCCTGCTACACTGCTCCCTAGACACTGTTGATAGCTGCCTGCTGCTCCATGTGTGCACTTGTGATGGGTTAAATGCAGAGGTCAGATTTCCTTTTGGTGCTGTAGGGTGTTCACAATGACAAAGAGTCGCTTTCACTCTTCATGACGCACCATACATTTTCAACAGAAGATAGATCTGGACTGCTGGCAGGGCAGTCAAACACACACTCTGGGTCTATAAAGCCATGTTGTTGTAACACATGCAGAATGAGACCTGGCATTGGATGCTAAAACCCCCCAAAATTTTCAGGAAACACCTTGTAGCAAATGTGTAACATGCTGGCGTCGTCTCCATAGCGGGAGTTTGCTGAAGAGCCCAAGCACGGGGGAGCAAACGGGACACTGCCTCCCCGCTCGTGTCAGCAAGAAGGGGAGGGGCACTTTACGAGACTAGACAAGTTGATTGGCCCTGGCTGAATACAGGTGGAATATTGTGTCGGGAAAACAGGCTGTATGCGGGAGCCTGCCCTAGCTAGTCACGAACCGCCCCTCCACATCAGCTCATAGGAATGTGCTAAACAGTCTTGCCATGTAAACTGGCATTGGCAAGAGGCAACTGGGCTATGTGGCTGTGAGCTTTTTATTTTGAATACAGCTCGGCTCCTGTTTCGTCTAAGAAGTGGATCTGGAGTGTTAAAGACATTGCAGTTCTGCCCTGTGGCATAAACACCCAAAGGGGAGGTATATTTCTGCCTATGACTTAATTTCACTAAAAAGGCATCTTGACATCATGGTTTAGTCTGTAAGCATGTGCCTCTGTGTGTGTTTGTCTACTAAGACCTCATGTCTTAGCTACTCTATGATTCCTTTTAAAGCATCAGAGCTGATAAACAGGAGATTTTCAGTGTGTTGAAATGTGGCCACAAGTACAGGTGGGCAACATGGCAAAAAAGGGTAATGTATTCTAAGTTTTTGCAATTTCTTTAACTGGGCAGCTACTTAACTTATAATGTTGGTTAATGTAATGTACATTTTTGATTCTTTTGATTAATTTTGAACCTTTTATTTTGCTTCATTCATTTTTACACTTTCATGAGAATTTTTTGAGAATACCTGCCCACAAAATTTTAATAAAACACCATCAATGCCTATTTTTCTGCCCAATTTATTCATGTCCAATTTCACCTGTTAGCTAGGACTCCTACAACCACAACTGGAAGGGTAAAGGCTAACACATGCTTCCTTTAAATTATATAAAGCCACTGCATTTGTTTGAATTGCTTTTACAGGGTCATTTGTCAGTTAAACATGCTTGGAGGATAATACTAATTATGTTAAATCAGCTAACAGATGCTTGTGTTGGCTAGAATCCAGATGAGTGATGGGAAAAATGGAGGGCAATGTCAATTGTGCTTTCTTGGTCTCCTGGTCATGGCTGTGATGGCTGTGGCATCACTAATGACTGAACTCATTTAAGAAGCATGCTTGTTAGGAGGAATGTAAAAAGGAATTCAGCAAATAGCTACTTTACAAACACTAACGTTCCTGTTAAAGCCTGGATGAACTGATAAATCAGTCAAATTAGGCAGTTATTTATCTCAGTGTTACTGGGTTCTGGAGGGATAATAGAGTTGAACAGTCTCCTTATTGGTAGTTATGTTATTGAATGATAAGTTTAGCATAATTGTACTGAATTTGAGCTTGGGGTTCTGTGGGAGCAGTGGTGGACTGAAGTAGATGAAGGGCCCCCTTGTCGAAACAAAGGTTTCCTGAAACATTAACAATAATAGCAAGGAATAATAGGAATTGTGTGAAAATCAAATGCATGATTATCCCCTGATGCCTTATCAAGACATATTCTAAATATATTTTGAGAATGTTTAAGTGTACTGCCCAACTCTCAATAATATATTCCTCATATTTCCTACCTGTAGGCATTTATTTGAAATGTCTGATGACAGGAACCTTGTCCAGGGCCACTCTAAGATTGAGAAATGTGTCTCCTTTATAAGTGAGATTAGTGTTAGTTGACAAAGGCTGCCTGATCAGATGTTATCCAGAGGTGCATTACCTCAAGCTCAAGCTCAGCTGTGGCCAATTATCTGAGGGTTTAAAGGGCTTTCGTGGGCGTCCCTCCTTGTCCGACGTTGCTTGTGCTTTTGTCGTGTCTGTCCTTTTGAGTTGTGAATGTGAAAGTGACCCTTTCAGGATTCATTATATTGTTTCACGTCAGTCCTGTCTGCGTTTGTTTCCAAACACCCCCGGATCATTACACTGTCTTTTCCTACAGTTCTCACACTAATTTATAGAAAACAACAGATTTAGAACAGAACATTTAAACTTTTTTCTTCTTTTTTTGTTTTTTTGTCTTGTTTTAAGCTTGTTTGTTTTGCATGCAACTGAACTCTCTGTTTGCAACTGAACAGCTCCACTCTTCTTTCTCTTCAGTCCAAAGGTATTAGATGTTGGACTTTATTATAGTCTGTGAGTACTAAGCTCAGGTTTTAATCTTTCCATGTCAAACTGCAAATTGGTTTAATTTAGTGTTAGTGTTATTAATAATTTTTTTCCAGAAGAATGAATACTGCAGTACTGCAAGTTGTGCTGTTAGTTAGATAGAGATTTGAAACTTTGAGCCATTCAGTGATAGCATTATGTTAAATTTGTTCAGTATTTTTGGAGCTATTTGAATAAAATAATAAAAATACTATTAAAAACAACTGTTTGTGGTTAAAAATTTTTGTTTTTGCTTGTACAGAGTTTATTTACAGCCATTTCTTTTTGTCATTATATAATTATGCAAGCACAGGAACTTTATGGTAAACTCAGCCACATTCATTTTCAGTGGAGAAAGAAGCAAAGACACTGAATTTAAAGAATTTGACCCTAGTATACTACAAATAATGTAGTAAGTATACCCAGAGCACAGAGGGAAAGAGCGGATAAGCGATCATCTCATTTGTGCCTTTCCCAGTGGATTTTTCAGATACTGTAAATCTTGTCCATATTCAATTTGTGGGTAATGTTTTATTTTGTTTCTCAACTTCTAAAAGTTTGATTTAAGGGGGCAGGATATTTGTTTAAGGGGGCGTTGCCCCCTCTTGCCCCAGCGTAGAGCCGGCCCCGTGTCAAGAGCAGCCCATCTGATTTTGACACATCTAAAGAGCAGTCCTTTATTATCAATGTTATATTTATTTATTTATTTATTTTAATATATGTGACATGGTTTTTGTCCTCTTTTGTTTCTTTTTGCCAGTAACAGCATGCCATACTGCACAGGGTCAGCCATGCAATTTACACAACAGTAATGCTAATTAGCTTAATTGTAAGTAAGTTTTTCTTTTTAGCCCCTGTACAAAGCTAAATAACTAAATGTTGCTTGCCAAACAGGTCTTGGTTGGTCAATTAATTTGAGAAAACAATACATTTGATGTGTACATTTCATTTATCATCAAACTGTCAAGTTATTCCAGTAAATTGATTAAAGTGCACAGTAGCCTGTTTTTTTTTTACCCTTTTCTCCAACCTTTTTTTCTGACCACCAACAAAGTGTCCTACTAGCTTCTTAGATGTTCATTGAGCATTGGTGCTTTCTCAGCCTTGGCAATGTTAGGAGGTCCTTTGGTCTAAGTAGCAACACAATAGTGACTTGTTTGAGGGGCTACTTTGAAAGAGCTAATCGATTTTCACTGACACCATGAAGAAATCCCACTACAAAAGCCAACACAATGAGCTTAAAGCTCCCACCGTCTCACCCCACTGAGCACCTTTTTTGCACATATCTGATTTCTGTCAGTTTCTATTCAGGCCTTACCATTAGCGAAGCTCACTGCTGTGCTCCCGGGAAGGTCCCCTCTTCAGTCAATTACATCAGCACCCTGATCCCCAAAGGTTGACATGAGTGGGTCAGATTTAAACAGATCACCAGCCACTGCTAACGATGAGCAGAAACTGTTCTTTATAGACTGTGCTAGTGACTTTGCAGATATATATTACATGCTAAGACTACAGAATGTACAGTTGGTTAACTGTTAAACCAGTACTGACTTTTACAGTAATTATATTGCAAAAGGCTTAAATATGCAAATAAGCTTTTAAATAATTCACAAAACTTATCTGAATACTATGAACATCCTGAACCTCAGTTTTTGTGGGTGTTATCTTGCTCAAACATCATTTAGGCCAATTTTAAACTTGGTTAAATCAAGGTGTTTGCAGTACATTGCATATTAAACAGCAATATGTGTAATTATTGTGTAGCTTGCACACTGCCACAAATCTGTGGCTTCTCATTCTTAGGCCTGTGGTTGAGACTGCCTCTGAGGTGGTAGAAGTGGCATCTTTCCAAACACTGAAACAAGTAGGTCATACCGGGTTGGATTAATTCCAAATTTATGTTGGCTAGCCATACTTGCAGACATTCGACACATTACAGAGAAATAGGATCTAAGGCCATTTTTCATTGACCATCCTATTGTTAAACAGCTGGTGTGTACTGGGCCTTTTGGACATATTTGCTTTACAGGGAAACTAGAAAAACATACTCCCCCTATAGTGGAATCTGATGAAACTGCATTCTTTCTGTCACATCTTTGGATACATTGACAGATGTATGGTGGTATTGATACCATGTACCCTCTCTCTGATAGATGAAAAGCTGGCATGTCTGCAGTGGGTAGTAAGGTCACATTTTATTATTTCTCTATTTATACTTGTGCTAGAACAGGCTTATGTAACCCAATGCACATATTTTGTTCATCGCGTAGCCCATGCCAGGCCATATTTTCATTTATGTCCTGGCACAAGGCACTATGACATGGATCAAACTTAATAAAACGTTTCATTTTTAGCAGTGCAATGGAAAGAGACAGAGATAAAGGATAACGAGTGAGAAGAGAGGTGAGGAAAGACAGAAAGATGAAAAAAACCTAAAGGAACTTTGCGTTTTGCAGTATGTGTTGGCATTCTCCTATCTCACTGTCAAAGAAGACATGGCAACATCATGTGATGTGGAGCCAGCAGACAGCTGATAATTGATTTTCCACCAGTCCCTTCAGCTTTGGGCTATTCATACTGTTCCCCTAAAGGACATTGTATCATGTCTTTGTTTCAGTATAAAACATGCATTACACTTTTTTGGACAATTTTTGGATTGAATGTATATTTTGTGTATGTTATGTAACCTGTATGCAAACTATTGTTAAATAATGTCTCAGCATTTCCATAATGGCACATTTACAAGTTTATGGGCTTCCCCTTTTATAATAGTTTGCTCTAAAAAAGCTTATCTCTAAATAGTCAATGTCTATTTTTAGTTGATGCCTATGTAACAATTTAATTTCACAAGTGATTTTAGTCAGCAAGGCCTCAAAATATATTTATTTTCTTTAGGCCTGCTGGTGGCTCCTGAAAGAAGAGCATGTGGGCAGTGGTGGCCTAGTGGTTAGGACACTGCCTTTGAGACCTGAAGGTCTCAGGCTTGAGTCC
>JBBPDA010137545.1:0-21904 GCA_037974385.1 Arnoldichthys spilopterus
ATCATGACATCTCCATCCGACTTGGCTCAACGGTCATCACACCGACCAGAACTGCTAAGAGCCTTGGAGTCATCATCAACGACCAGCTGACCTTCAAGGACTTCATTGCAGCGACCTCACGGTCATGCAGATTCACACTGTACAACATCTGCAAGATCAGACCATACCTACCAGAATACGCCACACAACTACTAGTCCAGGCCCTGGTCATGTCCCGCCTTGACTACTGCAACTTACTGCTGGCCTGTCTACCTGCAACCTCAATCAAGCCACTCCAGAGGATACAGAATGCGGCAGCACGACTGATCTTCAACCAGCCAAGATGCGCTCACGTGACACCACTTCTTCGCTCCTTGCACTGGCTCCCCATCTCCGCCCGCATCAAGTTCAAGTCCGTGGTGCTCACATACAAGATCATCGATGGATCATCCCCCGGCTACATGACATCACTCATCCAGACGTACAGACCCACCAGGTCACTCAGATCAGCGAGTGAACACCGACTGGAGATTCCATCCCCTCGTGGAATCACACACCACTCCAGACTCTTCACCATCATTGTTCCTCAATGGTGGAATGAGCTGCCCAGAGATACAAGATCAGCCGAGTCCCTCTCAACATTCAAGAAGCGACTCAAGACTCAACTGTTCCGCACCCACCTCAGCACATAAACCTCACACACGGACTACTGCTTCCAGACAACCTACCAGAAGTCGTCCAGGAAATAGTTTCCAGTTTTATTGTAACATTCACTCTAGCACTTGACTATTGTTGTACTGCAGCAGTTCTTGCAAGCACTTGGCACATGTATCCATTACTGTAGTTTTCTCTTTAGTAGTATAATAACTAGGCATATGTATGTATGGAAGTTCCTCTCTGTGGTAGTTTAGGATTTTGGCGTGTTTATTTATTGCAGTAGTTTAGGATCTTGGAGTGTTTATTTATTGCAGTAGTTTAGGATGTTGGCGTGTTTATTTATTGCAGCAGTTGCTCTCTGTGGTTGTATAAGCACTTGGCATATATATGCTCTACAGAAATTGCGTCTGTTATTTACAACCACCAGCAATGTGTTGGTCTCCGTGTAGCACCACTCTCAGTGTTGATCTATGCAATGCGAATGCTTGATTGTTTCCTCTGTCCTGGAAGTCACTTTGGATAAAAGCGTCAGCCAAATGAATAAATGTAAATGTAAATGTAAATGTAATATCATGACTATATCAGGCTCTCAAAATAAGGTACCCAGCGGTACTACATACAAATCTAACATTTTGCTGATAAATGCTATGATAATGCTAACATCATAGCCTAATTGCTATTAGCAACAAAGCCCTTTCCAAACAAATTCACAATCACATTTGGTGTAAACAGACCTTGTCATTACCAATGTGAGCATTTTAGAACCTTTTAAAAGTAAACATGGGAACACATGCAGTGATACTCTCTGTTGCAACAAAATCTCATATCTCTAAAATAGTAACTTTCATTTTCATGAATAGAAGTATATTTCATTTTCAGTCATTTTGAATCATTTCTATTGGTCCGTTTATTATCCTTTATTTTATCCTATACTTTATTATTAAATTTCAGTAACATTTAAGCTTCCATTACTTGTTAGATCCAAAACTAAAGAAAGAACTAAACTAAAGAACTTCACCAAACATGTCCTGGGTATGTGAAAAATTGTGTACATTTAGATTTTTCACCAAACTGTATGGCTTAAATGGCTATTCTGTCTTGCTATCAGTAAATATAGGGCCCATGTAACTGATTTTTTTATATATTTAAAATTAAAGAGTCTAAAGAGTATATAATACGTAAACACTCTTTTCAAAATTTCCCATTCACTTTTAAAGCCATACACTCCATATATGAGCTTTAACTGCAAAAATGTCTTGCATTCATGTATCATTTTCATGAATAGAAGTATATTTCATTTTCAGTCATTTTGGATCATTTCTATTGGTCCGTTCATTATACTTTATTTTATCCTATACATTATTATTAAATTTCCCACTGTTTCAATGGCAGCTGGCATTGTTCAAAGCATTAAAAGAAAAGGAGATACGAGGTTCTGATACGACCAGAGTGAAAGGTGAACATGATTGTTGAAAGGAAATTGTATTTTACAGCTAAAAAAATCTTTATGTAAGCAGTTACAATAAATAAAAAAGGCTTAATATTTGAATAACAACTACATGAAAAAATGGTGTCCAGAATGATGCATGAAATAATTCACACATGAACATAGATGTTGTGAAGTTCAAAAAGTAAAACGTAAATGATACAATCTTTATGTGAAGGGTTTCATTCCAAAATGCCATTTTCTTTCATTTTTTTCCAAAGGAAGCTACTTATTTCAATGCTATATGAGAATTCTTTCAAAACTCTTAGAAATGATTAAAAATACTTTTTTCATTGTGGTAAATTATTGCTTATAATTTATGCATTTCAGAATGAAACACATTTATTGTACATGATTTTGTGGGATATGGCTGGAATGAATGATGTCACCATCCAGAATGTCCCACAAACCTAAGTAGCTATTGGCCGTCACATCATCCTGCATGGCAGCATCAACCTGTGTAGGATGTGACTTATACAGAAACTGATGAGTTGTTGCTGGACACACTAGTCATGAACAGTGCACCTAGAATCACATGCACACAGATAACTCATACAGGTTAAAGCAAGGAGCAACGGTGATTTTGTACCTCAAATCTAACCCAGGTCTGACATCAGGCAAAAAAGATAAAAAGAAGAAAATAAACACATAACCCAATCAGGAAACCACTCAGGAACCCTGTTCACACAGATTTTTTCATGAATGTCAACCAATCAAACTGATTGGTTTATCATTTATTCTGATTGTGGAAGCCATGCATATGAATGCAGTGAGATGTGACAAATGTTGAACACACCTAGATAGCTGTTGGCCGGAACGGCAACATCGTCAAGACCTTCGGCAGTTTTGTACGTGACCTCAAATGGCCCATCGTCAAAGTAACCCAACTCCATCAGCGTGTTGTTCTTCTGCTCCATTCGTACTACACCTGAGGCCATCCATGGACCCCAAATGGAATCAGGGAGAAGGGAACGTGGAATAGGAGTGGATAAATGGGTGTGATAAGAGAAAGGATGGACAGATGGTTGGAACGAGGGTGAAGGTGAAAGGGTGAGGGTGAAATGGTTGGAGAAAGGGTAAAATAAATAATAACAAACACAAAAGTTAAAAAAATGTTAAATGAAGTGTCATCTGGTATCAGATATGCCAAAATGAATTTCACAGAATGAACTTGATGGTTCAGAGGACAATCAAACTTGCACAGTTTATCATCCTATAGCCAAATGTAAGCTTGATGCCTGAAATTTGCTATTTTAGTACAAAAACCATCATGTTTTGGGTTTGATCTAGAGTAGAGTTGCTTATGTGGTTTCTGACCCTCTATGACATATTGTAACAGTGCTAAATCGGACTAGCACATCACATAGCTAAAATAGTAGCATCCATCATGAATCCTGGTTTGTCTCCATGTTTATAGATAACATTGTATCATATAGTCAGAAATCACATAAGCAAGACTTTTGGAAATTATGACCTGGTGCAGTCTAAGATGGTTATTTAGGCCCATTGCTAATTTGTAACATTTAAGCTTCCATTACTTGTTAGATACATTAGCCTCATTAGCCTAATCCAAAACTAAAGAACTTCACCAAACATGTCCTGGGTATGTGAAAAATTGTGTACATTTAGATTTTTCACCAAACTGTATGGCTTAAATGGCTAATTTGTCTTGCTATCAGTAAATATAGGGCCCATGTAATTGATTTTTTTATATATTTAAAATTAAAGAGTCTAAAGAGTATATAATACGTAAACACTCTTTTCAAAATGTCCCATTCACTTTTAAAGCCATGCACTCCATATATGAACTTTAAGTGCAAAAATGTTTTGCATTCATGTATCCAAAAACCAATGCATTTACATATTATAGCCTAATCAGCCAATGACAGCTTAGCTTTCATTCATTTTTACTGAAGTTATAAGGAGTGTTTCAGCTACGTTTGCCTTTTGCAATGAGGTAAAATACAGGGCAGTCAATCAAAACAAAGTTCATGTACAAATTATTAGTCTTAAAGGCATGAAAGAGAGGCATAAAGAGAAGTTGGAATTGTTGTGTAAAAATAGTTACATAAATATTGAAGATAAATTAAGATATTTTCCCTTTAAATGTTGGAATGGTGACTGTGGTGGAAGTGACTGATACAACTTGGCTGAACTTGGCCTACTAAATTCCAAATACATATACACCATATCAGCCATTACATTAATACCACTTGCCTAATATTGAGTACCCCCCCCCCCCCCCCAAATTCTGATGAAACAGCTATGGCTGTTGTGAAAGAACATCACACTCTTGTAATAAAATAACTAGATAGTCAATAAATGTTATTCACTTCACCTCTCAGTGGTCATAATGTTATGACTAATTGTTGTATATAAAGCTTTTCTCTGAGCACCGACATTGCTACCGAAGCCTGTACACTTTGCTGCAACTAGACCTTTAGTCCCAGTCCCACTTGTGTCTGACCTTTCCAGTTGAAAGCTCCAGGTGCTCCAAACACCAGGTAGTGGAAGTCTTTGGTGAAGATGACAGACATGCCCTGCTGGCAGGAGCCATAACGCTCATGGCCCCGGCCTCGGCCATAGCAGAACTTCCACTCTCCGCCATCGTCTCCGCTGTTTATATCAATGGTCAGGTCTTGACTTAGTACGTAGCAGCGTCCGGTGATGTCACGCGATTCCTGAGCAGTGTTGACGAATAAGCGGCGCTGGTAACGGTGAGCACATGTCTGCAAACAGCACATCCCAACAGGTTTTACTCCCTGAGTGAGGCACACTGACAAAAAAGTTTTTGCACCCACACTGAAAAAAAACTGCTTTTTAAAACATAGATAAGGAAAAACTGCTGCCAGACAGGTCAAATGCATGACACAACATCAAAAAGGGATACATGCTTCTCTGCTCTATGGTGTGCATGACGATGCTGGGCACTACACAGAGCTTAAAATTGTGGTTAAAAGTGCATATTTGGTTGGCGTGATAGTCTGGCATTAGTGTGATGTTTTTTAAAAAACAGAGGAGCAACACGTCAGTGCAGGATGAGATCAGACTGACTGGGTCAGGACGAATAATCTGTCCACAGGGATATGAGGGATTGCGGCACATAAACACCTCATTACAAAGATAAATGATCTGACAGCTGACCGGTCTTTTTCTCTACATGTGGGCGAGTGCATGTGCGCTGTCCACCAAGACAATGATAAAAGCAATACACCTGCAACGAGAGGTCTTTACTCTTTCACACAGTAAGGGGCATTTTGCTGGCATGGTTTTGCCCAATTAGGGAAGTGTCTCTGAAAATCAACACAGGTATTTTGCCTGATCATGGTCATCCTATGAGGAAACACCCAGATCTTGAGGGTAGTGGTCTCTAGAACGACAATCTCCCCATCCATAGGACATGAACCACTTAATGGTTTCATGAGTATGAAAATAATGTCAGTCATATGCTGACGCCTTTACAGTCACAACCTAGTTAAACACTCACAGGAGATTTTGGAGCAGTGTTAGGCAGCATGTTTAACCACCATCATCAAAAGACTAAGTTAAGAGAATCTCTTGTAAAAACGGTGTTTCATACCTTGGGTACAGTTCCACAGACTTGCTGAATTTGCAGAAAGCTGTTCTGACCTCTCATAGTGCCATAACGCTAATGCTTAGACACTTTATTCTGTCTTTTCCTTTCATTTTTCCCTGACATGTTTTTCTTTTAATTTCATGCAGAAATGATGACTAGATTTGAAAAATACTTTTTTAGGATATGCATGTGCACAAAAACACACACACACACACACACACACACACACTGACCACAATTTTGCCACCGGGTCCTTGGCTCTGAACTGTGACTCCCATCCACTGGTTATGCTTGTTCTCTACCTTCAAATCCTCTACAGAAACACAGAGAGTAATGTCAAATAATACTAATAAATGAAATATACAGTTCATAAGTTTACCCGTTTTCACACATGAAGTCCTGACAATGTGCAGAGAATCAAGTCTGCAAATTGTCTGGAGTTGCCCTTTCACACCTGTTGTGCACGGAAGGAGATTTTCCATGTCATTTAAACGACCCTTCTTCTCCACCACTACATGTTTGTTTTCTTTTGGATTCATACCAGTCACGTACAAATGTCATCAATATGCCCCCTCTCCTGTCGTGAACACAGGGAGGAAAGAGGATTTTGTTCTAAGGGGCTATAACTGTTAAGTCTGTTTGTATGCAACCGGGACTCCCCAAGTGGCGCAGTGGTCTACCGTCGGAAGGTCGTGGGCTTGATCCTCAATGGAGCTACAGCCATCCCTGACTGGGAGTCCATAAGAGCACAACTGGCCTAGCTCTCTGGGTGGGAAGGATTGCCCATCCTTCTCACTCATTACGCAGCAGAACTGGCAGCCATTGCTCTCCTCCAAGAGCGTGATACTGTTCAATGCATTTGCGCTAGCAGCAGTTTGAAAAGAGTTGGTGGTGGGTTTTGTGTGACCGGGCAAAAAAACATGACACTTGAGTGAAGTTGAAGTCGACTAAATTTTGGGAGAAAATCAGAAAAAGAAATTAAAATTGTATGCGTTTAGTTCGAATGATTAGGACATTTGTGTTCACACACAAAGTCACACTGGTTAGGGTGCAGAAAGGTTCAGGATTTCAGTACATGTGTGAAAAGGGCTCTTGAAAGCAGTGCTAACTTTGTAAAAATCATTTAAAAATTTCAGCAGGTAAACAAACATTTAAAAAACATTAAACACAAGAGTTTGAGAAATTCTTGCTGCAACAATGTAGCACATTCCGAGGCGACTGAAAGTTATTATCTTACCATCATTGTCAAAATTGACTCGCTGGCAGGGAGTGGCAGGATTGTTGATATCACAGGTATATAAGCCTCCTGTTTTCTCGGACTTCTGTTTGGACAACTTCTCTGCCCTGGGAGCACCTACCAACAGCCTGTTTGCAAAAAAGGTAGAAAAGAAAACCAAAAAACAGTGAATATGGGATCGAGACCAGGCTTTGATTCAACACTGCAAAAGATGAGTAACTACACCGTTATTAGGGACATGTTACATAAAGTGGTACCAGTCATTTGTATTCAAAAGTGAGTAGGGCAGTGTCAGTGTAGCAGCCACTGTTATGGGAAGGTGTGCTGTTGGTTACATCTACCTTGCTCTACATGCTACCTATCATGAGCAAACTCACTGATCCACTAGATTTAGCAAAAGCCACTGATGGAATTCCCAGTAATTTTACAGGCCAAGTGCAAAGGTAAAGAAACCTGCTTTAAACACCAACCATGTCTCAGGTAACCGACCACACTCGTGGTAAGTGATAAAGTATTCCCATTACCTCAGCTGTCTAGTTTAGTGATGCAATACTGTTTCACTGTTTCTCCTATTTGATCTCAGTTTCTATACACCTCAACTGCATTTCCAACCCGTTATTTTTATTCACTCTCTAAAACAAGCACAAAGCGGGTAGTTTGTGAACTGGCTTTCGAGAGGTCAAGGAAACCTTACACAAGAGTGAACAGGTCTCTTTCAGACTCACAACAGTGCTTCTCTTGTGCATGGTTTGAAAAAGCAAAAATGACGTCAGGCTGAAAACGAGTAGGTGAGATATAAACAATTAAATAAAAATCGTAAAATTCTCAAAAATATGTTCTAGATTTACATGTTCTTTACACAATGTGTCAGTATTATACAACCACAAGCAGATGACATTATCATTTTAGAAACAGCAAATCCTAATTCAAACGCGGTGATGCCTCCATTTCTCTGTAACACCAGGAAAGAAATGACAGCCCGCCTACAGAGTGACTTTACACTAAAGTAATCATTTATTTGGTTTGAAATATTCCCAAATTGCTTGAATGGCTTTTAACTTTTACTGGAGTCTTACTGCACAATTTATTCTATTTTCTTATTAAAATAATCCATTGCTTTCTTTAATAACTGAAGAAAAAAATGAGTTTGAATATCCACAAATTCAAAAAATCATGTCCACATCCATTAAACGTTACATTTCCTCTGGTAAATATGTTCTTCATTGATTTTATAACCAAACAAAAAGCAGAAAATCAAATATATATAAATGTAAATAAAATGATGATTATTGCATATAACCAAAACAATACATTAAATAAATCAATGGACACTGTTATAGTTTGACACCCCAACACTTTAGTCAAATTTCACTACTTCACACCAATCACCGATCAGCCATAACATTAACCTTATGTTAAGTAGGTCCCTCATGCTGCTGTAATAGTGCACTGTGTGTTCTGACCCTTTTCTATCAGTGTCAGCATTCACTTTTTAAACCACAGTAGCTTTTCTTGGACCAGATGTGTTAGCCTTGACTCCCCACATGCATCAGTGAGTCTTGGGTGCCCATGGCCCTGTCAATTCACCAGTTTTTTTTAGGTACTAACTACTACAGACCAGGAACACCCCACAAGACCGGCCGTTTTGGAGATTCTCTGTGTGCCTCAGATTCTTTTACCCACTTTCAGCCCATCAATTTCATAAGTTGACTGCTCACTTGCTACCTAGTATATCTCACCCCCCTGACAGGTGCCATTGCAATAAAAAAAACTAGAGAGCCAATGTAATTCACTTCAATGGTCAGTGGTGATTGGTGTAAATGGATAATTCACTTCGATCCAGCTATACCTTCATCAAAGAGACTAAGGAAGAATCACCACACTACAGACCATGACAAAAAGCTTCAGACGAGTTGTCTACACCACCAAAAGGCCTCACAGTGTGATCATAATATGGTTGGTCAGCTTATGAGCATGCCACGCATCGCTCATCCCATTCTCTCATGCGTTTCAGAGAAGAACCAACAGAGGCGTCCTTTTAGCTCTCGTCTGAAAAGAAAGACAGTAGGACAGAGACGACCCCAGACACAAACTGGGCAGAGGCCATATCTCTGGTTTCAGTGCATTTGTTTGACTGAAAGCCGCTTTTCTTCTTTTTGGATTGGCTGCCACAGCGATAACATTCATCCAAAACACTTCAGATTTGGCTACACAAGCTCTCTTTGTGGGTGAAAACAAAAAGTGCTCTGACTAAGAACGAGACTACGTTACCCACAATGCAGCAGTCAAGAGGCCTCAGGGCAGCTTCAAAGAGCTTGGCAACAAAACAAGTGGGTTCCAACGCAGTGTAGGTTTTGAGTCTCTGGATCTGATACATTCCAGGCAGAAGGGTATTCCTGCACTGACGGACAGCCCCAGAGCTAGGAATTAGTAAAAATGTCTAAAGTGATTATAAACTAATTTTTTTGAATTTGAGAGCTCCAGAAGAGATCTGGCCTAGAGCACTTTTGTACCCACTGTAGACGATGTGGACAATGGACAGGGGGTCGCATGGGCACTCTGACTGGTCTCCAGCTACACAGCCTCATACTCATGCACTGTGTGCTGCTCCAGCAACTAGCATAAAACAACTAGCTAAATTTTGTATTATTATTTTTCATTATTTTATTTTATTAATTCTTGCAGTTTTAATGAATTATATGTTTTTTATGCCCTATGTATATTAATAATATTATCAGTAGTAGTAGTAGTAGTACAAGAACTACAAGAACCACCTGTTATTTATAGTCTAATAAGGTAATCAATGATATATGGTAATAAGATAATCAACAGGGTTCAGCTGTTAGAGGACATAATGTTTTGGCTTATTGGTATATTACCATCACCATATTAAGTAAAAAACAAGAATAAAAATGTGTTAAAAATGTGTTGTCTTACCTTGTGTTAAAATGTGTTGTCAAACCTTTACAAACAAATGTATATGTAGCCAGTAGACTATTATATGTTATTTTCCTCCTCACTTTATTTTTCACATCCATTAAAAACTAGCAGACTGTTTAAGTTAAACACCAGTTTTTGTTGGCAGTAAACTTTTTCACTTGCCTTTAAACCAGGGCCCAGTATGTTATTACAAGGTCAAAGGTCGTCAGCCCTGGCAATGTGAGGTTATAAACAACTGCAGATATTGCAGGGTTCGAAACCAAAGAAACTGTCTCTTTCATATCAAGCCTCTTTTGCATTTTAATCTCCAAAAAGACCTAATTTGTACCCAGCTTCAAGGGAATAAGCACTCGAAATGTTTATGAGTCACATTCTCCAGAATGCACAGGGAAGGAAGCTGTATGTGTCCCAGTGAGCGAGACAAGCGTCTCTTTGTACTGGAAAAAAACAGTATTTGGCATTCGGGCCAATTTACACCATCAGTATCCAGTGATAAAGTTATCAGCTTATATTGGCACTTAACCTGAATGGCTTTAAACCAAATGTAATGTTTAATAGAAGTTAAATAACTTCATTATACACATTATTCTATGTAAAATATTTATTTTCAATGTTTGTGTCAGTTGTGTGCTTTTAATTTGTAGGTCAATTTGATTGTTTTGATAGTACAATTGCAATAAAAAAAATCCAAATCGCAAAGGCTGCAACTTTAATTAGGTTCTACATTATCCAATATTGGTATGCAAGTTATTTTTATAGTAGTAATAATAATAGTAGTTAATTAATTAACTGAGAAAGTTTTAAAATAGGTAAAGAATAAATTCATTTATTCTTCAAACCGCCTTTTCCATTTTGGGTCATGGGGAAGCTGGAGCCAATCCTAGCTGACTACGGGCCCAAGGCAGGTTACACCCAGGACAGGAGGATCAAAATCACAATTTGATATTTCCCCCAAAATGTTCAGTGCTAGGTCTACTGGCATCTTGAAGGGATGCTCTGACCATGACCATGCCCTGTGCTCTGCTATCATCTCCTGCTCTGTCAAACTGCTAATCTGGGCTCAGTTTAATTTCTATGCCTCTTCACGTGACCAGCCTTAACACTGACCTGATCTACAAATGAAGACATCTTTGTGTCTCTTTCATGTGTCTAAATCAGGGCTTTGCTCTGACCCTTCTAATGAAATCTGGATAAAAGGTTAAGTACATCCATTACTAAATGCCCCCCGGGCGAGAAAACTGCACAACAGCAAAATCTTATGGGAATTTACACCATTCGACTTCCTTGGCTCGACAACGGAGTCTTGTGAAGTGTTCCAGGTGTGCAGTAGTTAGTACCTACCAAAAGTGATCCAAAGAAGGAGAACTGGTGAATCGGATACAGGGTAATGGGCACCCAAGGCTCAGAACACAGGCTGTGATCAGAACACAGACTGCACCAGAGTCAGAGCTTTTAAGCAGCATGAGCGGACCTAGTCAATATTAATGTTCTGGCTGATCAATGTGAAAGAAAGAAAAAGAGGTTGTGTGTCTTTTGGTTGTCAGCACAAGATTTTTCTGTGCATGATGGTGTCTTCAGAATGTCCCGAATTACAGAAAAATTTATTTTTATAATGTGGCCACACACAATCTCTCATTACGTGTGACAACAGCTACCTGCTGCTTACCAAATTATGAGACCACATTGTTAAAGTTCGGATCTGGTTGACTATGATCTTCCTTTTCATTTAAACTGATACAAGAGAACATTACAATACTTTTAGGAAAGAAGGAAGAAAGAATGACAGAAAGAAAGAAAGATAGAAAGAAAGAAATGAATGACTGAATGACAGAAAGAAAGAATGACAGAAAGAAAGAAAGAAAGAAAGAAAGAAAGGAAAGAAAGGAAAGAAAGGAAAGAAAGAAAGGAAAGAAAGGAAAGAAAGGAAAGAAAGAAAGGAAAGAAAGGAAAGAAAGAAAGGAAAGAAAGAAAGGAAAGAAAGAAAGAATGACAGAATGACAGAAAGAAAGACAGAATGACAGAATGACAGAAAGAAAGAAAGACAGAAAGAAAGAAAGAAAGAAAGAAAGAAAGAAAGAAAGGAAAAGAAAAGAAAAGAAAAGGAAAAGAAAGAGAAAGAAAGAAAGAAAGAAAGAAAGAAAGAAAGAAAGAAAAGAAAAGAAAAGAAAAGGAAAGAAAGGAAAGGAAAGAAAGGAAAGAAAGGAAAGAAAGAAAGAAAGGAAAGAAAGGAAAGAAAGGAAAGAAAAGAAAGAAAGAAAGAAAAGAATGAAAGAAAAAGAATAAGTGATCTCTTCATAAGGTTCTTGGCCAGTGCATGTCTGATGTCCCCTGAGGCCACTGGTGACAATAAACATCCATCACCAACAAAGCCACAGACATTACAGCGTGATACAATCTGCCGCATCAGTAACTCACACAGGGCTTCAACATTAATGAGTTAAACAGTTTGGCTCATTGTGGAGTAAACTGGTCTGAGTCATAAGGAACTAAATCTCCTCAGAGCATTCACATATACATCAGGAGAAAAAACTAGGATCTACCCATCATCCCTTTTTAACAGCTTGGAAGCAGCTTCACGACACCGCTCTCAGTTTTAAGTGTATTCTATTAGAGAGGAAGACTGTCCAAGTAAAGTTTTCAAGCTCATGTATCCACAAACTCATGCGGCGCCCAGACAATTACAGAGGCATCTAACCAAAACAAGCATCTACTGTTCAGTGTCTATGTTTAGCTGTACTTTCTGAAACTGAAGAATCACAAGATGCTTCTTAGCCGTACAGTACAGTAGACAATGTGTGCAAAGCAGAGAGAAGATCAAAGGAAAGAAGGGGAAAAATAAAATCAAAATGGCAGCAGTTTTGGAGTAAAGGAGTCTAACAAAAGACAGGAAGACACGAAGATAACACATCAGCGCAAACGTCTCAAAATAACTTAAAATACATTTTATAATGAGGCTAATATTCACTGATCAGCCATAACATGATCACCACTGACAGGCAGAATAAATTACACTGACTAGTAATTTCATTACAATGGCACCTGTCAGGGGGTGGGATAAATTAGGCAGCAGGCAAACAGTCAGTTCTTGAAGATGTTGTGTTGGAAGCAGAAGAAAATGGGTGACCATGAAGATCTGAGCCACTTTGACAAGGCCTTTTTGTGATGGCTAGACGACAGAACAGCAGGTCTTGTGGAGTGTTCCAGGTGTGCAGTAGTTAGTACCTACCCAAAGTGATCCAAGGAAAGACAACTGATAAATCAGCGACAGGGTCATGGGCACCCAAGGCTCACTGATGCATGCTGGAAGTGACTTAAGTGGCTAACCTGTCTGGTCTGATCCCACAGAAGAGCTACTGTGGTTTAAGAAGTGAATGCTGACACTAATAGAAAGGGGTCAGAACACACAGTGCACCACAGTCAGAGCTGTTTCAGAAGCGAATAACGCATCGTTTTTCCAGGTTTTTCCAGGTTTCTAAGTGTTATATTTCAACTGCTTGTGTCTAAATCCTGTGTGAAAACAGCTCTATTCATCACAAACTCTGATTCTATGACCACAGCCCACAAAGTTTCATATTTACAAAACTGGGAAATTCTTTTCTTTTATGGACAGTCTCAGAAAGTTCTAGAGAGTTCTACAAGATTCCAGAAAGTTCTAGACATTTCTGGACAATTCTTGAAACTTCTGGACAGTTCTCACAGTTCCCCAAATATTCTGGAAGTTCTACTTTGCATTTAAAGTGAATGGAGAAAGTTCTTTATTTTAGGGAAAACACTTTGTACCCAGGAACAAAAAATAGAACTCTGTTACATAGAGAATTATACTGGCAAAAAATCTAACACCCATAAAGAAATGAATCAGAGCAAAACAATGAAAAACAGAGACAGAAAGGGAGGCTATCTAAGTGTATTTGAGCTCATTATCATCTGAGGCCTGCATACTTTCTCCCTGCTGATGAGCCATGAACCATACCCTCATTAGAGGTGAAGTTTAGCCAATAGAGCTCTGGTAACTACAGCGAAAGACAGCGGTTCAGTAGTAATGAAATTGAGCCAGGTCTGGCTGAACTCCACGTCAATAATAGATAAGCAGTTCTGAATCACAACATGGCAAGTCTGTACAGATAAAATATGCTGCAACTTTTTCAAAATGACAGCCCAAGCACAAAGTCAGGACTGATTTTCAACTAAACACTTCCCAGTGTCAAAGTACTAGAGGAGGAACTCTCAGAGCATATAATGGTTTCATTTGATTACGACTCTTAATACAGTGCCATGCTTTAGGGATGTACAATATAGACTTAAAATGACATCACGATATTTGATGGTACATTTTCAGTAATGATATAAAGGATGACATCAAAATAAGCCATAAAATGTTTTTATCTTTTTGGCCACACAGTCGTTTACAAACACAAACCCAGAAAAATGAATGGAAATGTTGTAGAAACATGTTTCTTCTGTAAACATGCAAATAACACATTGCATAGTTTTTATTCCTGGATTCTAAGTTTTATATTTCAAACGCTTATGTCTTAATCCTCTGTAAAAACAGCTCTAGAAGTTTCATATTTATAGTGGTAAAACAGGCATATTTGTTTCTTTTCTGGGTGGTCCCAAAAAGTTCTAGTAACTTCTGGACAGTTCTCACAGTTAGGGGATTGGAAAAACACATTTTATACCCCGAAAGAAAAATAAAATAGAACTCTGTTACATAGTGCAACAATTAAAAAGTGTAAATGTGAGAAACGGCGAGAACGTTAACATATTTCATTCCATTTCCTTCCCAAAAAAAAGAGAGTAGAAATCATGTCAACACATTTAACTTAGCCATTATGTGGTTTACTCTACCCGATGTAAATGTAGAGAATGCAAGGTGTCATGTTTTTGCTAATTTAACAATGTAGTGAAGTGAAGTGAAAGTGACTCTTTGTCATTGTCTCGAGCGCCACAACGAAATGCAACCTCTGCATTTAACCCATCACACGTGCATACGTGGAGCATCGGGCAGCTACCAACAGCGCCCGGGGAGCAGTGTAGCAGGATGGTACCTTGCTCAACGGTACCTCAGTAGTGCCTGGGACAGGACCTATTCCTGCGACCTTCAGGTCTCAAAGGCAGTGTCCTAACCACAAGGCCACCACTGCCTGTAAAGATCCTGTAAAGATCTGATGTATCATAATATATTTATTCGTCTGCCTTGTATGTACGAAAACTCCTTTCCCACAGAATGACTGGCCTTTTTACAGACATGTTGATTTATATGAGATAAATATAAGCTGGGGTTATTTCTACAGCTCGTTTAATAGAAGGAGAAAACCCCAGAATCTCTGTACACTGTTTTTAACGTGGTATGATCACCAATTACAACGAACTCTAGCCAACACAGATAAATCTTTCATAAACTTTCAGATCAATGCATTGCAACACATTGCATTTGTACACTTCTACAAAGCAGTAATTTTATCCAAAACAGCACAGTATTGCATAGCCTTGCTTCAACCACCATGTTTTGTGGCTTTTATGTTATCGCAGCGTTAAAAGGATGAGATAAGCTCACTTTCATGCATGTGATTGCTGGCTAGCTGACACAGGCAATGCCGGTCTTATCCATGCCTAGTCTATGCAACACCTGCTGCATATCTCTACTGAAAAATCAAGATTGGCTTGAACCACCAACTATCACTGTTCAGCCTGGGCAGGTTCACATGGCTTTATTTGTTGAAACACTTTAAGTAGGAAGACTGTTGTTAAACGATGTGGTGCATTTCATCTTAATGAGATTTTATTTTATTCCACAAAATACATTGCTTTCCAGATGTTATGCAGGGAAAAAAAAATACCTTAAACTGACACAGAACGCTGTTCTTAACTGAACTTAAAAACTCTAATGCAACAAAACCACAGCACTTGTTCCTCAAATAAGCTGGGCACTTTCATACCTCATTGCTTTTGAATGGTGGTTACTCTTTCCTTGTTTATTATTATGGAAGACATTGTATATTTAATTAATGAATGGCCCCTGATTGGTGATTTGTTGCAGAAATAATGCGTTGGGGAAGAAAGGGTTTGGAGAGGGTGGGAGGGGTTAGGAGGGAGTAGGGGGTTGTTGGGGGTACCTGGAGGTTTGTAGTGGTTGTGACTTCAAGGAGTGTTGAATGTGTTTTTCATTGCTGAAAATATTGCATTAAAAAACTCTAATGCAATGATGCAAACAGTTGTGGTACTATTTCCACCATAAGGTAAGATTTGTTTAAGACATAACAGACATAGGGATGGTAGCTATTGCACAGATGAAGACCAGGCTTAGATTGAATTGCTGTGCCAAAGATGATGACAATAGATGACAATATGTTTTAGTGTAAATGAGGCTTAATCTGGGTCTGGGAAACTGGCCTATAATCTCAGAACTTGTGTATATTTCATTAGTGAACCATGACTAATAGAGCTAGGCCTGCATTTTATATATATTTATATATTTATATAATATCAAATCACCGTGAAAAAAGCAAGGAACACACCTGTGATAATGCTAGTGGACATGCTAAGAGACAATAAGTGATTTTTTGGCTATTTTAGATTAAACATGAAAACACACTTTAGCATATCCTCATTGGTGAAACAAAACCTTTTATCTCCTAAATAAATAAAACATTTTCTAAATTCCAATGGTAGAAAATGTAAGAAAAATATGTTATTTTAAGTCAAAGCACTTCTATTGGTTCACTGATAATGAAATGGTGACACAATGTAAACAGCAGTGAATATTTGAATGTTCTTAAAAAAAAAAAAAACAGACACAAATGAAGATGTATGGTTCCTAAAGTGACAATACACAGTATTTGCCTGAAGGCCTAACCAAGAGGGGAACTTCCTTGGATTCCTTACAAACCAGAAGGAAACCTAATTCTGACTTGACAATTTTACATTAGCTGTGTTAAGGATTTAACTTTTTTGTTAATCCCCAAATTGCAATAAGGAATTAAGAGTAGCACTGCAGTACTTGCTGAGAAATATTATATAATATTATATGGAAACAATATTTTTACATTTTCTACCACTCAAAGTTAGAACATTTTGTCCTTCTACTGTATAGTCACATTTTAGACATTTGTTTTTTTTAGATTTTGTTCCCAATATGACGATATACAGTATCTGCCCGATATAAATATTGTAATTCAGATCTTAATTATGAAGTAGGACTGGCATTACAGTTTTTGGATGATTTTAAATGCAAACATGATTGTGTAGAAAAAAAATTTTATTTTGCAGAAATCATTAGGCCTTTGCTGAAAATTTCGGCCTTGGGGGCTCCTCTCTGGTATATTTTAGTGCTCTGTGGGAAGTCAATGGGAAGTGAAACTGTCAAAACTGTTTTCACAAGTCAATATTAAGCTCTACAAGAATTATAGTTAAGGCTTCAATTAGGCAATAATAATAGGTCATAATTCTAAAAGCATTTTGAAATGCTGGCATTTGAAGATGCGAGCAGTAGTAAATCACGATTGCCACACTGCATGTTTACAGTTAAGCGGAGTAGCGCACCACAGAACGCTATAGAACCAATGTGTCCTACCAGAGGCGCCAAGACGTCAGCCACTAAGGCAGTGGTAGCAGCCTAGCACTGGGTCTTGAAGAGGTGAGCTGTGTCATGGTTTACATTACTGGCTGACTCTGGATGAATTACAGCCGCAGATGTGCTTCATTCCTTACAAGAGCTCCGAGCTTAGACACCCTCCCACACATATAGTGTGAGCTTCATAACATATCCTATGGGGCTTAAACAAGGAAGCTTTGAGTCAAAATCAGAAACAATAGAAAGACTATATATAAGGTCCATTAATCTCGATATACTGACACTTCAAGTGCAGAGACACCTTAGATTCCGATAACTTTGAATTAGAGAGAGGCTCCCAAGGCTCACTGATGCATGTGGGGAGTGAAGACTACTCTGTCTGGTCTGATTCCACAGAAGAGCTACTGTGGTTTAAAAACTGAATGCTGACACTGATAGAAATGGGTCAGAACACACAGTGCACCATAATCAGAGCTGTTTCAGCAGCAGGAGGGACACACTCAGTATTAGGCAGGTGGTGTTAATGTCATGGCTGATCAGTGTATGTCTTTTGGACAGTATTGTTCAGCTCTACTAGGCAGTAATGCCTTGAAAGTCTGGTAATGTGGCCCTGTGACATACAGAACACAATAATACCGTTAACCCAACCAGCAAATGCCACAGACTCCAAAGACTGGGTGTGTGCCGCTTTCCTGTTCGCCCCAGTTGGAAAAATTGAGAATGTCCCCAATTTGGGCTGCCTCATTTAGTATGACAGTAACTTTTCTGAGAGCTCTAAAGGCTGCAGCCAACACGTGAATGCTTGTGTTTACTGCGGAATGCTGGAACGCATTTGCATGAGCAGCCAGACGTTGTAGCCTAGAGACAGTAGCAACAGCAGCAGCTGTCCAAGGAGACTTCTTGCCATTTCCACAGTCATGTAGTAGAACCACACTGAATGTTTCATTAAGTCTCAAACTGGTAGAGCCTTAAGTCTACAAAGGAGCTGATGGACAGGAAGCTAAGAGAATCAAAGGAAGGAAGAGGAGCCTGCTTCCACACTGGCTAGCCCCATTGCAACCAGGGATACAAGCCAGGTTATATATAGTAAGGTGCAGGAGATTTGGGAAGTGTGCTGTTGTTATGACTATATTGTTCTTTTGAAGTCCAAAGCTAATGCAGATTATGATTATTGTTTATTATTTCTGCATGTGTGAAGGAAACACCAGTGGATACACTATACGTGCATGCACACACACAGACACACCTCAGTAAACCAAAGACAATCTTTCTGCTCTTTTAGTTTTTCTTTAAAAATTCAAGTTTGGGGAGAAAAACAGCACAGTTCCTTGTGAGGACCAACAAAATGTCCTCACTCCTAAAGATTTTCCAGTATTCCTATCATTATGAGGACATTTGGTCTTCATAAAGAGGAGTACATGTAGACACACACACAGTCCAGGTTTATAGAAAAGGACCAAAATGGGGTCTTTGAAGTGATGCCACAGAAGAATGATTTCTGGCTCCCTTACGAACCATTCAAAGGATGGTGGGGTCACTTTTGGCTTCAGGAAACCTAAAGTGGTTCTTCTGTGGCAGGGGTGCCCAAACTTGGTCCTGGAGATCCACCACCCTGCAGAGCTTAATTCCAAAACCTCTGAGGTTTTTATATTTTGAGAAGGTTCAACACACTAACACATCTCATTTACAAACATGGTTCCTCAGCAAACGATCATGGTTCTTTTACAGTGGCTTACAGAACCCTATATGGCATCTTTATGATCATAAGAGTATGAGTAAGCAGTGTCAGATCTGAACTCTCCACTCTCCACTCCTCACTTTACCCACTCAGAGAGACTGAGGTTGTGAGGTTGTGGGATCACTGGGTTTTGAGCTTGCAGTATCCTGACTATAGGGCCAACGCTGGTCCTGGAGTGCATCCCTGCCCTGGAGTAAAGACTTGATACTTAACAGTAATTTAAACAACACTCAGCCTTACAGAATTTTTTACAATGCTCATAAAAGTAATTTTCTAGTGGTTAGGGACTTGCCAATGTGATCGGGGGTCACAGGTTCAACTCCCAACATATGCACCACTCAGGCATCCTCAACCAAGATACCATCCTGCTACATTGCTCCATGTGTGATGGGTTAAATGCACAGGTCATGCTCATTATAGTGCACTTTGTGAGACAATGACAGTGTCTTTGACTTCACATGAGCTTCTTTACAGCTGCATTCAAACATAATCCTTAAAAACTAAAGCAAGATTATTGTTGCTGTGGTGCAGCCGAATCAGCAGTGCTAAATGTTTCGGACAGTTCCCATTGTGACAAGCACCAGCCCTAAATAATCACCCTACAAGCTCTGCCAAGTCTGTCCAGGGCACATTCAAGTCAAAACCAATCGATTACAGAGGGTAAATGCCATTCTTGGTTCAATGCCATCCAGGTTTTATGAAAGTCCTGTTCTGTGCCAAGTTCTGGTTTACAGTCTCAGCATTCTTCACGCTCGAGTGCATGTCGCTCCTTTTCATGTTGCTTCTGACTTCAAGACCGGACAGCTTTCACCAAACATTAAGGTTGCGGCTTATGGCAGGAGGCTACAGTGAAGGAGGCTTTAGGGGAAAGCCCCAAGCTGCACAGGCTGACTGGGCCTGACCTTAACTTTCAATAAACATTAAAAGGCTGCACCAGTACATGCCTCATGTCCTGCACCAACAAAGGGAAAAACGCAAGAGGAAAATAAGTGAACGACAAGAGCAGGCTTATGTGTACGGAAATAGACGATCTGTAGCAATAACACCTGCCTTTCCTTGTACTCTTCCATTTCCTGACTCTGATCCATACCCACACTCTCTCTCTCCCCTCCCTTTCTCACTCCCTCCCAGTCTCTCCCACTCTCTCCCACCCTCTGTCCCACTCTCTTTCTGTAACCATTCCTTGAGTTATACATGAACTTAAGGTATGGAAAGCCCTGACAAAAACAAGCAAGCACACACAATACAGGAGCTAAAGCAAAACGACAAAGGAAAGACAGAGAACATGCATCAGCACACTGCTGTTCCCAATTCATACCACTAGGGGTGCACCAATCATGAATGTTTATGGCAAATTCCAATTCACATTCCTTTACAGAAAAACAGGCCAATTGCTGATTTCTGTTAAGTAATAAATCATCAGATTTTTTTTTTCACCCATTTGTTTGTTACAGAATCCTGTTTGGAGTAAATAAAGGCCAATCCTAGCACATTGTGATTCTGTCCAATTGTGGTGATGCACAAGAATTAAATTACCTTGATACAGAGAAAGTCAGTGTAATTACTTTTTCACGCAATGTCTCACTGGAAGTGGAAGTGGGTCTTTGCAGCAGTGCCACAAAAAAAATAGTTCCCGACCATTGTCCTGAAGCCCCACTGCTCATATTTTAGCTGATAAATATGGATGAGTTACAGCAGAGTGCACTGTGCAGGGTGGGGGTCCTCCAGGACCAGGGTTGCCAATCACTGCAATAGAAATACCATACACACATAAAGAACTTTTTAATAGATGCTGGTAAAAGAATCAAGTTTGTAAAGATGTGTGAGTGGGAAAAACCTTACATAAAATGTAAGAGGGTGTAAATACTTAAAGAACTCAGTGTTCATGCCAAGAACGCTTAACAACTTGTTTTTTTAAGAACATAGCAATGCCCAGATCACCTGGAGATACAGGCTTTGGGTTTTCTCTCTGCTTTATTTGCAGCTAACTTTAACAGGACATGTAGGGAGAGGGATTTGGTGACAGTTTCCTAGCTCAAGCTCAGAGTGTGTGTGGGGTGGGGGGGTAGGGGGGGGTGTACATGGCAACCGCTGGAAGGCTTTATTTCCACATACCTTAACAGTGTTTAGGGGCTTGCTTATTAAAGAGACACACACACACACACATACACACGCACAGATTGCACATGTTGCACATGTGTCTCTATACTGACTCACAATTACACAAACATGTTCACACACAAAGCTTTCCTTTACTAGCCATGACAGGACAAGGAATGCCACACCCAGCTTACACACCCCACCCCCACCTTGCAACCCACACACACCCCTAAGTACCCTGCCCTGGCCTGCAGGTATAGGAATCCGAGTCTTGTGCACACACAAATATTAGCCTACAGGGCACACTTGTTTGTGACAGGCACTTTAGTATGCGTGATGGCCTCACCCTCATGATGCACTTGAGGATATGAGTCAAAAGTGTAAACACACACACACAATTACATTGCTGAACAACTGCCCATTGGCTTCCATGTTAAATGTTTGAGGTTCTGCATCCACTGTCCATTGACCTCTATTATAAATGTGCTTGAAGTTCAAAGGAAGCAGTGTCAGAATTATAGTCTGTGGTAACTGACATTACAATGAAAGTGACTATTTGTCATTGTGAACACACTCAAGCACCACAACGAAATGTGACCTCTGCATTTAACCCATCA
>JBBPDA010137554.1:0-21902 GCA_037974385.1 Arnoldichthys spilopterus
TTGTTTCCTCTGTCCTGGAAGTCGCTTTGGATAAAAGCGTCAGCCAAATGATTAAATGTAAATGTAAATGTAAATCTTCCATTCAACAATCCAATTCTAATGCTCATGAGCCCATTGTATAACCAGTCTGCAGCTATGCAACCCCATTTGTAGTAAGCTGCAATTCACTGTGTGTTCTGACATCTTTCTATCATAGCCAGCAATATTTTTTAAGCAATTTGTGCTAAGTAGCTCTTCTCTAGGAATGAACCAGACAGGCTAGCCTTCACTTCTCACATGCATCAATGAGTCTTGGGTGCCCATGCCTGCATCTGAGAATCACCCCACCTGACCACTTGCAGAGATGCTCTGATCCACTTGTCCAGCTATCAAAATTTGACCCTTGTCAAATTAATACTGATTCTTACACCAATATTTCCTGGTTCCAACATGTCGCCTTCATGAACTGACTGTTCACTTGCACATTCTTTATAGCAGATACCCTCTCACAATGTTTCGTTTTAACTATCAGTCGCTGTGAGTCATTTTAATGTTATTGCTAATTGGTGAGTCTGTGTGTGTGTGTGTGTGTGTGTGTGGTTATACAAAATATAACAGTGTAACAGTATAACTGTAAGGGTCCGTCTTGCCCCGTCCATGTTCTGTTTTATCATGTGACCTGTCCAGGTGTTTTGTTACCACGCCCTTGCCCCGCCTCAAACCTGTGTCTCGTCCCTCATCTCCTTCCAGTGTTTCAGCTGTACCTCATTTGTGCCCTTATTTAAACCCTGTGTTTGGTTCAGTCTTTGTTTGTTCACTGTTGTACCTTCCGTTGTTAGCATGTCTTAGTACCAGTATTTTGTGGCTTTTGTTTTTGTGTTTTCCTAGTCTCGTTACCTTGTATTGATTTGTTTTATTAAATACTCAACAAAAAAGAAACTCACTACTTGCATTTGCTTCCAAACGACCCGAATCCTGACAATAAAAAACAACAGCAAAAAAAACTTACAGTAAGAAATGTTCTTTTTGACTAACAAATCTCTTACGAATTTTGGCACAAAGGTGGGAGCCACAGCAATTCCTTGCTTGCAATGACTGAGCCTTTTATGGATGCTACTTTTATATCCATTCCAATTAAATTCTAAATTTCTGTATTTTTACAAAATACAATTAAGTTGAAAATCTTTTCTGGGTACTTATGTCAATTAAATACAGATTCATGTGTATTAACATAAAACATTTTATATTGCATTTTGGAATATATGTTTCTTTTTTCTGTATCTATCTATATATTACTGGATAGAGTGCTATTGATGACATTGAACCATTCCATGTACACTGGGTACAGTGAGCGTTTTTCTGAGTGTATTTTTCCAACCATTTTATGTTTGTCAGAACTGTATAGATAAATAGATATATAGATATATAGATACATAGATAGATAGATAGACAGACATGTTTAGATGGACAAAAATTCTCACTGATCACAGTTTGCAGAAGACAAATTCGTATGGTATTTTGGTGGTATTACTAAGCACTAAGTCTAAATCGCTAAATCACACTATATAGCAACAAATTATTTGGATAATGAGACAAAAACAGCTTTTAGGGAATGCTAAAGGTGGTATAGGTGTTAAAAAGGAATATGATACCTACTAAAGTACAATCAAGAATCTGTGATAAATCATGGGGTATTTGAAGTAGAACGAGATTTTTAGCAAAAGGAAGACTGGGTCATAGTTATATCTTCTAGCAGGACAGTGATCTAGAATACATGTCCTGTACACAAAAGTAATTAAATTATCACTAAATCAAGCATTCGGCATTGCCTGACCATAACCCCATTATAAACCTGTGGGGTGAGCTGAAGAAAGGAACCTGGAGGATCTGGACAAATTGTGTATTGAATATCCTTTGGTTCGTGTTCTCCAGTCTTCTCAAGCATTATGCAGTTATGCTGGCAAAGGAGGATGTACAAAGTACTAAATGTAGGGGCGCCTGTAATTATGAATTTTATTTTTCTTTACATATTACATCATTAATTCGTAACATATTTCTTAGTGTTTTTAAGGTTTTTACTAAGACTTTACTGTAGGACAGCATTCAGAAGGCTACATGATATCCACATATCACAGAGTTTCACTGAGTGGAAATTGAAATTCATATCAAAATTGAATAAGGCAGCCTTTATGACAGATGATGCTTGTTGAAATAAGGCTTTGTAAATCTTAATGTATGGTTGTATCATTTGTCATAAAAGGTTTATGTAGTCATCAGAATCAGAATCAGAATCGTGTTTATTGGCCAAGTATGTGAGTGAACACATACAAGGAATTTGATTCCGGCAGGTGGTGTCTCTCAAGTACAGTGTAGGTAATAGTAAGAACAGAAACAGTAAAACAATGTAGAAACACGATGAATAATATTAATCAACAATATAATATGTTAAACAATCAAAGACTTATTTGCAGGAACAGAGTGCATAGTCATCATGTAGCCTTACAAATGGTGCCCTAAAGTAAAATGGTACCAGGTTTTCGTGTTTCGCGACTATGTGTTATTGTTTACTGCTGATGTGCGCACACTCACACACACACACACACACACACACACACACACACATATATATATATATATATATATATATATATATATACACACACACACTTTTAATTTTTCTCACTCATTCTTTTTGTGATTATCTTGCCCCCTTAGAGAACCCATGTCCAGAGCAGGGTGACATTATCCAGATCAAACTAAGTGAGCACACGGAGGTTCTACCCAAAGCGGACGGTACAGGCAGCACCACCATGCTGGTGGACACAGTCTTTGAAATGAACTATTCTACAGGCCAGTGGACGCGGCTCAAAAAATACAAACCCATTACCAACGCTTCATGAAGGAGCAGTGGGTTTTTGCTCTGTCTCTCATACACGCACGCACACATTATCTTCCGAAGAAGACAAACGCAGACAAATCAAATACATGGAACACACTTCCACATATCTTATGTGGGCCAAATTGTGAATGACTGGCACCAAGGCAATCCTTATTGGGTTTTTGGGGGATAAGTTTAACAGGTGTGAGGTGGACTTCCTGTTTTGGCAGACCTCACTTCCTGTCCCTGTATTCCTACATTGCCAAAAGCCAGGGACCTTCTTTGTTATTATTATTTTTCTTTTTTTTGTGCTTTGTAAAATGTTCCTTCATTTTTATTGCCCTTTGGGGAAAAAAATCCCCCCTCAGAAATTCCAGAATGTTGGTGAAGACGGAAAAGAGGTGGGGTTCGGAAAAGAGGTGGGGTTCTTGTTCTGGAAAGATGTGACCTTCTTCAATTGACTGCTGTGAATATGGCATCACATGCTATAAACAGTGTCAAAACACACAGAAAACATGTCCATTTGTTTCAATGTATGAAGAATTACATTTGCAAATAACAAAAAGAAGAAAAACACAAGGGAAGGCAAGTTCTTTTCTGCCTTGGTTGGTTACATTGTTTGCATAGTTCTGGAGAATGTTTTTCAGACATGCAGAAGAAGGGAACAAATAAACATGTCCAGACCTGATCGAGTGTTTACTGCTTTTAACAGCTGCTTGCACAGTGCTATGCTTGCTGACTTTAGGGCATATTCATACAATGAGGGGAAAATGCAAATGCAGTAGAACTTCAATCACATCATTATTGTGTAGTTGGCAGGGGGTAGTACTGTATCACCACTACGTATGTTAACGTTTGCGCAACAGATTTAGGACTAAACTTGGCAGCTCTTTAGCTGAAGCTTAAAACACATGCAGTAATGTACTGCTAACCACTGTATGTTGCAGTTGTTCACTGAATCCTCCAGTAAGTATTTCAGTTTAAAGCCAATTTGATTGGAAGACCCCGTCTGCGGAGTTGTCAACCTAGACTTCGTTTTGACAAAACTCACCCTTTCTCTTTTAACCGACATGTCTTTTAGTTCATGTAATGAAAATTGCAACTTGAAACACATCCATTGGTTAGATCCTGCTGGTGTGGGCATCCTCTTCAATGCTAGTTGCTCTTTCTCATGGAGTATATTCAGCCTGCTAAACGGCAGCAGAAGGCTGCATGTGATCAATGGTTTGGCAATAATTTCCAAGGACCAGCTGTGCTCTTGTGTGGACTGCAAAGAGTGGAATCCCAGCATTGGCCACCAAGGACATAAAAGGTAGGCTTAGTTTAAGCAAGCAGGCTTAGTTTAAATACTGCTCGAAATTTGAATTTGTATTTCTGACCTCTCTGAAATGAGAAATGACTGCAACAATTTGGAAAGTTCTGATTCCAGTTTGTGAATAAACAATTGTCTTTTTGAATAGATCATTTTCACCAAATATCCACTTTAACATACACATCACTGTTGGCATCTTCAGCACGTTTAATATTCATAGTGTTTTATAACTGAACATGGTGTTCAGTTCATCTACAGTGCACTATTTTACTCCATCTCTTCGCCCTGTTCTTGGAGCATTAAAATAGTTTAAGTTCTTTTGCATTCAAGAATCAACTAGAACAGGCCTTTAGTATGTTTTCTCCACCTTGTGAGTATAACACTTCTCAAACTACACATTTAATAAGCACCATGTTTCACAAAACTCCTGTAACTAAATGTCTGTGCCCCCTGCTCTAGTATCTCATGTAGCTCCCGGGTCTCTCCATCCACCAAAGGCTTTCTGCAGATACAGAGCCATGGCCAGAGTCAGACGGTCCTGCAGCTTCCCTGCCACCACCTGAACGCCAAGCGGCAACCCCTCCACACTGAGCCCCAGAGGACACTGGGTAACGGGCAGACCCAGGATATTGAAAATTCCTGTAAAGGCAAGTTCAGGTTTGTAATGTACAGATAACAATGGAGCATCATTACTTGCAATTAAAATAAAAGTAGAATAAAATGGTAAACAATACAAGGAAAATTAGAAGAACTCCTAATACAAGGAAATAAGACGGTAACACTAACAAGACTGTAACATTGATTAAATGGCATTTTGGCCTTGATTTCAAACGAGTTACAGGCTACTGTCTGTTTACAACAGCCTTCTAGAGTCGTATGTCAACAGTTCAAAACACAATGTAGTGTACTGTAAAATGGACAGAGGTACACTGCTTTAAGGCTGCTTTAATGCATGGGTTGCCTGAGTGATGGCTTTTTTTTTTTCTTCACAACCAATTGTCTGCATGTTTGGGTATTACTCATTTGTGCCAATGATGATCACCGCAGCCTTGTAAAATTCCTGGACAATCAGTCAGTGACACATATTTAACTACATTCACTTAACGAGTTAAGATGCAGTCTAAAGTAGAACAATAGCTATAGACCATAGTCTTCTCAGTTACTGCTCAGTACCTTAACATATGTGAAACAATTCGTCCTTTACTGATGGCAATCCATCAACATTCTTCCTGGAAGAAGTTGTTTAGCTTAGAAAATAAATGCTAATACATAGCTTGGCTTCCAGGACATGAAACTACTGAACAGGTAACCCAAATCCAAGACAATCCAGGACTATACTTGACCATGTGCGGTGTCACCTGTGTAAGCCATGTTGAAGGGGGTGAATAATGGATGGTGGTGTTTTTGGGCCAGAAGTGGGTGAGAAGGGTATAGAAGCACTCCATCAGTCCCTAGAACCTCCTCCATGCTGCGCTGTAACGCCTCCTTCTGCTCAATAATGAACTGTGATGGTGTGGCGCTGTTCGTGCTCTCCATTAAAGCCAAACCTGAATCAGTACAAAGCAGAGCATTATCCATGCAGGCATCCAAGGCAGTTTCTTAGAAGTTTAACATGACTGGTTTAAACTGCTCGAATACATAGGTACATGCTGAGTTTGGCAGTTAAATTCTGAATCCGCACATGCAGGTCTTTTTTCAAACTTTTTTTTATCTTTCAATGCTCAACAATTACAAAAATGTAAAAGGTAAAAAATCTTCCTTTTTTAAAAATAGACTGTACCCCTCCTCTTCATCTTACACTCTGCACATACTGTATTTTCAACCAATGCTACATTTGTATCTGCTTGTTTCACTGAGAAATAGTGAAATAAAATGTTTTGTTAGCAATGACTGCAGCTCTAGGTTAAACCAGACCACAGGAACTTTTTACACTTTCAATTGTACTTTAGTTGAAATCCCCTTAATGTGACAACCTTGATTCCTGAGAAGTTGGTCGACATTTTGACAAATTCACATTAAGAGCAAGTTTGGGGAGTTGACTGTGTTTTAATAACTGGATATGTATTTGATTTTGTATGTTACCAATTGCAGCCACCGTGTGGTCAGATTTCCCAAACAATCGCTTAATCAGCTCCCAAAACGGCCACACAGATGGGCCTCCATCTGCCATCAGCTCCACAAAAGGCTGCGCTGGCTGGAATGCACACACACACACACACACACACACACACACACACACACACGGTTAATTTAATTGTCAGCTAAAAGCAGTGTGTAATGAAAGTGTAGTTATCTCTCTGAAGACTCTACTTAAGTCTTTAAACTACAAACCACATTTCTGCAAAACTTGGGACATTAAGAAAAAATAAAAATCTGCGGTAATTTCACTGACCAACTTAAAGGTATTTTGGAAATAAAAAAATTTAGAATTTGATGCCAGCAACACACTCAAAGTTGGGACAGATGCATGTTTATAACTATGCCACATCATCTTTCTCTTTAATTACACTTTCATTTGTTTTGGAACTGAGGATACGAAGTGTTGCAGTTTTGCAATTGGAATTTTTGTCCATTCCTGCTTAGTAGAAGATCTCAACTGTTCAACAGTCCTTGGTCATGGTTGTCTAATCTCCTCTTCAAGAAGCCTGGCTTCATGGTACATATCCATAGACTGCTGGCAGGCCAGTGAAGCACACACTGTGTTTATGAAGCCAACACCATATCAGATGTTGGATTTTGTGCATTTTGCTGAAAACTGGATTGTCTGGATTGTTTATTTCATCTTTGACACTAAGAATTAAGCATCTTTATCTGTGTAACAGAGTTTCAAGCTGCGTTTCTTGACCCAGCGGTGAAACGTGTTAGGTTCCGAGAATTACTCCTGAACCAATGCAGTGCCTTCTAAAGTGGTTTCCAGCCTTGCCCTACATGGACTGAGATTTCACTCTGTTCTGAATTTTTTCCTAATATATTATTTACTAAAGAAATTGAAAGACTTCAATTCATTGCAATCTTACATTAACAAATGTTTCTTTTTTTTAACTGACTGACACTGTTCTCATGAGGTTTAGAATTAAGTGGTACACCAAAAGCAATCTTTGTTGGCAAAGACCAACCATGATGCCCTCAGCTGCTACCAATTCACCTGCCTACTGTATAATGTTCCATAATGGCACAGCTTGAATTTTCTATAAATATTTTATTTTAATTTTGTTTCTGTCCCAACTTGAGTGTGTCGCAGGCATCAAAGTAAAAATCAGTTTATTTCCAAAATACAATCAAGGTAGTCAGCCTTTTTGTACTTTTGTCAGTCAATAAAAGTTCAAAAGAATTTAAAAGATGCTGATTTTTAAAAAATTGTAAAATTAAAATTAAAAATTGTTTATATATTTTAAATTGCATTTGTATTTTTTTTCTTTCAGATAGCTAGGTCTTTAATGACCAGTGTTTTGGAATCGTTGTTTATAAAAATACAAAACCTCTTATGTATGTATGTAGATACACACATAAAATGATTTTAATTGTTGTAATATTGTACAGGCTCCAAACATTTAGCAAAAATGAAGAACTTCTTGATCATGAACAGCAGGTGCTTCAATAAGAAATGTTTTGTAAATGCTATACTTTAAGTTGTTAATAAAGCTATGTTTTAGTGTTTAGTTTAAAGCATTTCGATCTATGCTGTAGGAGATATTACTGAAACAATTGATTGACACTTGATTCCAATGATTCGCCAAACAAACCTTTCCGTCTTCACTGGGCAGACCCAAGTATGTGTCCCAGATCTGGGAGGAGTACTTTAGCTGAGGGAAGCTAATCTCCTTCACTTTGACTCCCAGATCTGCTTCTAGTTGTTGAGCCACCTGCAAAAAATAAGCACTCTCTTTGGTATTTACTGCAGTAAAATATTTCAAAAAGGAAATCCAACCTCATAACATCAGTAAGATTTAAACAGTTTCAGTATTTCAGAGGTTTATGATGGTTTACAATGGTTTTAATGAGAATCAACAGGTCACACTACAAAGTCTGGGTTTTTAAATGCAATGCTGATCATGGCAGTGGGCAGTGGAGGCCTAGTGCTTAAGACGTTTCCCTTGTGAACTTGAGGTCACAGGGTCAAGCCCTGGCCCAGGCAGCACTGAGGTACCCTTGACCAAGGTACTGTCCCCCTACACTGCTCCCCAGGTGCTGTTGATAGCTGCTCACTACTACACGTGTTCACGTGTGATCAGTTAAATGCAGAGGTCATATTTTGTTGTGATGCTTATGTGTGCTTTCATTTATTCATTCATTCATTCGTAGTTGGTACAGCTGAAAAATACATTTTTGGGTATAGTTTTACTGTGTGTACTTGTAGTTTGATAATGCTTTATCACAAACCTATCATAAAAACAATATCTCAAGCATCCGGCATCATATTTGAAAATGTTTTATGTTCTATCTTCCTGTGGGGTAGACATTAGATGCTTTGGATGTCTGGTTCATCATTGTAAGGAAATGAACAACTGGTCTTTTACTTTCTTTACAAGACACCATTTTACATCAAACCAATATCAATGACGTGTACATCTTAATGACTGAATTATGCTAATTTATTTTAAAAACTCAAGGCTGAGGCTACGCTAGATGCCTCCAGTCTTGAGATTTTTGTTCATGACCGTTCCAGGCTTAAGAGGTTAAGTGATATTCTTACCTTTCTCTGTGCTTTAACAAGCTGTTCGTCCACAGGTGAGTTCAGTGGAGATCCACCATCATCTACTACTGTGAAGAAACGTAACTTCTTTAGGTCCACCTCTGAGGACAGGGAAAGTCTGTAAACAAAACTACAGTAAATATGTGTTGGACTTCTTTATAGCACTCACTTCAGTGTTGCCCTGTGCAGCTCTAATGCTTGATTGTTTCCTGTGTCTTGGAAGACGCATTGGATAAATGTCTCAGCCTAATAAATACATGTAAATAACATGCAGCTAATTTTGCTGTTCTTTCAATGGTGAGTGTATCTGTATTTGTGCAACTGTGTGGGTGTACTGTGCATATGTATACTTGTCTGCATTGGCTCCAGACATTATTCTCAACATAGGCAGCAGATCTTCCGCATAGCGACACATTGGGCCTGAACTCAGAAATTCATCCTGGCGCCCAGAGTTAGGGGGGTGCTGACCATCATTGGAGACTATTCCTGCAGAAAAAGAATGGACGTTATATCACGCAGACACATACACACACAAATCTGAGGATAACCATCATCTAAGAGTCCAGTAGTATAGGTGTGATGGGTAAAATTGAAACTATAGCAGTGGGGGGCAGGTTCTGCTTTTTATCAAAATTAATAAGTTACATCTATAAATAAGCTCCGGTAACAGCAGCTGCTCTTCGATGAGATGTTTTATACAATACCAGTTAAAACATTTGGACACCTGATCAAATTTGCACTTTTGACATTTTAAGGGGTTTGCTTAAATGTTAAGACAAATACAGATTTATGTGAAAGTTTGAGCACCCCTGGTCAAACTTCATGTTTGGTATTTTTTAAAGTGAAAGCATGGAACAAACTTAAATACAACACATTTCTACAACTGTGAAAAAGATCTGTTGACCGGTTATTCTTGGAAATTTTGTCAGTGGAAGCTGATGTCCCACAGTCAGTAAAGAAACTGAAGAAGAAAAGAGGTTGTATATGACAAGAATATGGTCCAAAACAGAAATCTTGAACATAGATATATTAAGGTTTTTAAGTGGCCTGCACCATCCTCAGACTTGAATATTACCGAAAATGTGTGTTTATGTCTTAAACATGCTGTACATTCAAGACATCAAGAGATAAAGAAAGACTTTCAGCAAGAGGCTGGGCTTTCAGACAAAGGGGTTTTTACTAAGTACTAACTAAAAGGGTGACCAAACTAATGCACATGCCACTTTTTGTCACAGCTGTATTTGTTTCCAGAACTCTGCAAATACATAATAACTGAGCATTAACATTGGAGAACTGCTATATTTAAGTTTCAAAACAAGTATTTTAGTTAAAAAGCAAAATGTTCAGTCAGTAGGTGTGTCCCAGCTTTTGTGTGGTACTGTAGATGGGTACTGTGTCATGGGTCACATGCTTAACAAGAAAACGATCACTTAAACATATTTCCTTTGTAAGCACAAATCAGAATGTCCTTTCTAAATGTACCTGTTGTTCCCTTGTGTCCGAATATGCCATTGAAGAAGCAGGGCATACGAATGCTGCCCCCAATGTCTGAGCCAATCCCTATCACAGACGCACCACTGGCCAGAAGACTGCCTTCTCCACCTACAGGACAGAGCAGGCAGGAGACTCTCACAGGTAATATGACCTTACTGCAGGGAGGTTACTACTGTGCTAAGGAAAACGTGTGAACATGAATTTAAAGCTATGAGGTTATGTAATAATATTCTGCATATTTTTAAAACTTAGCTGAAACGGAATCAGATTCAACTGTGGGGGAAACCTGAGGTTTCATGTTGCACTGAATTATTGAGATGTTCATTTTATGTAATGATTTTTATATCAGTGACAGGTAGCGCAAATGACCTACCTGAGCTTCCTCCGCACATCCTCCGTGTGTCATAAGGGTTGTTGGTGATGCCGTACAAGTGGTTGCTAGACTCAAACCACATGCAGAGCTCAGGGGTATTGGTCACTCCTAGTGGAATGGCTCCTGCCCTTTTCAGCAGAGCTACAGTGGGGGCGTCCCTACTGGCCACTACATTAGCTCGAGAGACCAACCCTGTAGAGCACGGCATACCTGCAGGAGAAGAAAATACTATTATGTTTACATTAATGGCATGATATCAGTAATTACGCAAATGTGTCACACAGCCCTTGAGAAGCCCCCAGTGAAAACAGCCCATTTAAATTGCTTATATTGGAACAAGCAAACATTTCACCCTCATTATAACACTGCCTATCGATAAAGATCAGCAGTTTTCATGGCCTGTACTTATTTTTCACATGTTTGTATTCCTAGAGTCTACTGTGGTGCCACGGTTTCATGTAACCATTGGTTCTTTACGCTCCATGCTTTTGGGTACACATTGCAAAAGGCATGTTTCATGGTTCTCCCATGATGCTTTTCACATCCCAGTGAATGCAATGGGGGAAGCAACCCATGCTGGATTATTAGACTGTCCCACTCCTGGTATATACTACAGATACAGTTAACTCTTAAAACCAAACTCGTTTATAACCCTGACATCTGCCACACAGGAACGTCAATGGGATCAGTAGACAGTGTGTCTGTGATCTGGCACGAACCCTCTGGTTTGTGGGTACTATATATCAGTGTGTTTACCCTGTAAGAAAAAAGATTCTTTGACAGATAAGGGGACGCCCAGCAGAGGAAGTCGATCTGCAAGGGCCTCCTCTCCCCCGGTCTCCTCAGCAACCAGCTGGTCCACATGAGCTGCTTCTGACAGAGCTGCAGAAAACCTGAGAGAGCGATGGAGTGGATGCTTTACAGGAGATGTGACACAGTACAGTCATAAGGAGATAAAGACAGAAAACAAGAAGCAGTTCAGGTAACTGAAGGGGTGGAAAACACCAATTACTTTACTCAGTTACTGCTAAACACTCAGCTACTCCTGATTGCATAGCTAAGAGAACAAGCAGGCTATTTTTCATGCATTGAAACATATGCATAGGGGCAGTGGAGGCCTAGTGGTAACTTGAGACTTGAAAGTCGCAGGTAAAAGTCCTGGCCCAGGCACTACTGAGGTTCCCTTGAGCAAGGTACCATCCTAGTACACTGGTCCCTGGGCGCTGCTGATAGCTGCCCACTGCTCCACGTGTGATGGGTTAAATGCAGAGGTCACATTTCGTTGTGGTGCTTGAGTGTGTTCACAGTCACTTTCACTTCATATATTTGTTGTACATCCATGAAATTATCTGTAGGTTGAAAATTAAAAGTAACTGTAGAAAAACACAGACCAACAGATCATCTGCTGTTTTTAAGTAATGCAATCGGTTACTGCAGTGTTTCCACAGCAGGCGTACGTTCATTCTTTACACTGAGGTTGTGTATTATTCTGAAAGATCTGGAATATTCAAATTAAACACTTGTACGTTTACTTGGTTACATTTTTTAAAACTTTTTAAATTAAATGTATTACTTCCTGAATGTAGTCACAAATCTTGAGTTTTCTCTTTTTTAAATAATAATAATAATAATAATAATAATAATAATAATAATAGCTTATGCTTATATAGTGCCTTTCTTATATGGCTTACCCTTATATATAGCGCTTTTATATAGAATAGAAGTGGCTTGAGGGTCCGAATGCAGTGACCTTCATTTACATAAACATAAGTAAAGCTCCAGTGCAAATGCAGCAGTGAACTCAGTCGGGTCAGGCTTTAATAAATACACAAATAGAAAAATATTCGAACTTGCGTGTTCACTTATTGGTGCGCTGCTTTAACATCTGTGCAGTTGTACCTTTCGTATGTGAGTCAATAAAGCTCTGCTGCTGAAAACGATTACTGTGTAAAACGATGCAATAATGGAAGGGCAGCACTCACCTGTCCTTAACCATGGCATTGAGTAATGGGTTCACTTCCTGGATTCTGTCAATATAGGCCTGCACCACCTCTACACTCGTCACCTTTATTCAGAGCACACAGAAAATGGGAAGAAGGGAAGAAGGGAACTGTACATTGTCACTGTGAATGAAAGCAAACCACACAATCACTAAGAGGCTTTGCTAACTGAATGGCAGTGTCTGGGTGTTTGACTGGGGTTTATCTAGCTTTGACTAGAAAGAGGTCATGGACATGGACCAACTGTTGTATAACTATGCCCTCAACCAAAAGGAACATGGGTTTGGTGCCAACTGATAAAATCTGTGCTAACCCCCTCAGTGACGCAAGGGTGAGTGTTACCGCAGGTAAAAACAGCACTTCAGTGTGCACACATGCACAGGGTAGTGAGACATCACAGAATTATATATATATTTCTATACAGTACTGTGCAAAAGTCTTAGGCACTCAAGATGAATGATTTTTAAAGCTGTATCTTGGCAGTGTTTTCTCTCTCTTTCAAAAAAAAAAAACACCATTAAAATAAATGAAAATAACATTAATACAGTAAACAGTGATGTTTGTGTGAATCAGTGTGTTAACCATTTCCAAAGTTCTCTCCTTATGAAAGCCCAGTATTACTGTAGTTCCCATCAAATTGCTGGTTTGGGATCAATCAGTCCTTCATTAGATGAAATCGGGTGCTGGAGCTACACACACATCCATGCAGTGACTGGAGGAATGGAGGAGCCAAACCAGCTCATTAACTCAGCCTCATTGTTTTCACTGCTTTCCTGTTCGTTTGCACTGATTCTAATGTGAACTTGTGCTTTTGCTGCAGTAAGAAACTCCCTGCTCAGATAAATGGCTTTATTGTATTTGCACAGGTGCTGAAGACGTTTGCACAGTGCTGTATATTACATTTTTAAACAATAGAACACGAGAGGGATGCGTGTTTGATTTCAAGTAACATCACTGTCCTTCGGTCACAGGCACAAGCTGGGTCATAGCAGCGGTTTAACCATAGATGTAAATTCCATTGGAGCACATGCTCAACCAAGAGCCGAACATATGCTAAGTAGTACTGTGATGTTAGGAAATATGGCACCAGAATTAGGGATTTTTAATCACTCTTGTAAGCAGCGGCACCTTCTCTGCGTCATATTATGGCTACACTGAAGGATAAAGTGCAGTTGCAAAACTGGAGGGTTTGTACCCAAACTGTGATCAAGCAGACCAAATGGGATGGCACTTGCAACAACCACTTGAAGATCAAAGAAGATTAAGGAGTGCTGACTGTCATGGACGTTTCTCCACAGTCACCTGACCTTAATCCCATTGGGCAGTTATGGGGGGGGAGGGGGAGTTTTGCATGAGTGTAAGAGATTAAAGCCCAAAGCGTGTCTCATGACCGAGGCATTACAGCTGGCAGTCAGGGCACAAACTCTGCTACCGAGTCAGTTTCACTGCTGAGCCCCTCCCCTGTGCCCCCCCAATATAACCTGTTCACTGTTGGTTCTGTGAGGTCTTGACCAATCTAGAACAGGGTAAAGTGGGTTAATAAATGATGCAGATAAACAGATGGACTACAGTCTGTAACAGGAAACTACAAAGTGCATGTACATATTAGATGGCCAGTGAGTGTATACAGTCTTATGCATATGTTTGAACACCCCACTCCCCACCCCCAAACCCACTTTCTAATTCAACGTCAAATTTGTTGTCTTTAAGGGAAAATACATACAAATCTTTAATAGGAAACAAATATAAATATGGCATTTTTAGACTTTTTACAGCTTAGCATATTGGGAAGAAAAAACAGACAATCTTGAATTCTGCAGATGAGCAGTAATTGTGTATTAAAATGTAGGGGGTGTGTAGATTATTTATACATATATAAATATATATATATATATATGTTGATATATATATTTTATCTGATAGAAAATACAAAGGAACATACAAAGAAAATAAAAGCAGAATTAATGGACGAATGAATAAAAGCTAAAGAAATATTTTTCAAAGCGGAATAGATGAATAAATAAAGACGCCATAACACTGCGAGTAGCGTTACCTGGAGCATGAGGGGCGTGACGGCGCAGACACTATGAACTACATTTCCCACAATTCAACAGTTTCTCCGCTATTCTAGCCTTTTCTTCTAGAAAACGTGCGACTAACACTGCGTTGTAAGATGCATACGTTATTTCGCCGCTAATCTCTGCCCAGCTGGGTGTAATGAAGGTAAGCAAGTGTCCAAACCTCTCTCCGGCGGATCTTCTCGGCCAGCTGCACCGCGGGCACCGTGAGCAGCGGGTTTCTGATTGGAGGGAGTTTCGCAGGTTTGGCCGGCTCTGGGCCCGAAAACAGCCGAAAGAGAACGAAGAAGAACCCCGAAACTCCCCGCAAGAGCCATTTCGGGATCCACTCAGCCACTGATAACACCATACTTTCGTACTTTAGTGCTTTAGGGGCCAAGGCAGTGTCTACTCTTTTTTACTCCCAGCATGCACCGGGTGACTGGCGTTTTATATAGCGGGAGGCACTGCACCCAAACTGTCAAACTTTGGCCTGTGCTCAGGTAAAACCAGGACATAGCCTATAAAGGCATAAACGGCTTCAGCGCGTTTATTTATTAACGATACAGAAGTTAAACTGTTAATCTGCCATTCACTGCAATACCACATATTAACCCTGCTGATGGCTACACGTGGGATTTCTCCTCAAGCACTGGTGGGCTTCCTACAGTGAAAACAGTCTAATAATGAATATATTACAATTAACATACAAAAATCAGTGTCTTTAGTCTTGATCAGAGTACTAATCAGGTTAGTTTTAGCATAAATGGTCAGATATATTGGGCCTTCTTTGGTTCCATGTTTGGCCTTGGCATCAGGTGTATCTGACCATACTGTGTATGTACTGTATATTGTATAGTGTATACATAGGTGTTTATACATAAAATCCTATTAAAATTGCATATACTCTGTATATTGTATCATATACTGTACCATCTGTTCTACTGCATCATATGTGCATTGTAGTCTTCACAGTCTGTATATGTTATGTATCATATAATATTATGTATGGTATTGTAGCATATGTTTGTGTTGTATAATACTGTATGTTCCCTATATGTGCACGGTCCTAATTTTTGGTGCTAGAGAGACAAACCAATAGAAGCTCTAGTGATAGAAAAGGCACCTGCAGTGTCGACTGGTAACACTAGGGGGCGACATAGCTTCACAAACTTCGAGGCTGTCAGTGTGTTGGTTTAGAAATGCAGGTCAAAAATAGACGTTTAGGCCTTGTTCACTCTGGCTGTAACAATGAATTGATCCATATCGATGCACTGACCAAAATAGTGCCTGATCCAACATTTCGATGTGATCCAAAAAAAGAGTGTGTTGATGTCACAATTAATTTGACTTATCGTGTGCAGTGGTTTGTACTGAGAAGCTGCTTTTGCTTATGACGACACTGCTGTTTTTGACCTTTAATAATAGAAAGCTTACTTTATAATTTGTTTACATGTGTGAGTTCTTGGAAATGTGGCAGACTGTGTGAAATTCATTGTATTTCATACTGACTGTGGACCCCAGTATCAAGAATTTATCACTGCAAATTTTAAGGTAACAAAACTGGACCATTGGCTAAAATAATTGAAACAGAATTTTGATGAAATTTGTTGTTTACACTCCTACTGTTGACACATGGTATTAACATACATCCAATCACAAGTGGACTGCTCTAAGTACAGGTGTAAACAGACTGACAGTGGTTCTTAGCAATAGATTAACGCCTGCAATCCAACTTGCAGCACTTGTACGGCTTGTTTACTTAACAAAGAGAACTTTTTTAGTTTTGTAGAGAAGTTATTTATTTAAAAAACAAGATTTTCCATGATATGGACCCTTATTGACCTAAATGCCTTTAAATCTGAAGTCGTTTTAGTTTAAATAAAACATGGCAACCCTTTTAAACATACTCTCTAATTACTCCCCTAACTTAAAAACACATCCTGTTGGTCCTTTATTTAATGACCTGTAATGTTGGACTAGATAATGAATCCACAGGTATAGTCTGTGCTGTCTTGGTTTTTGATGCTGCAATAACAGTGACATTACAACAACAACAGTCCTGGAAAACCACACCTGCTAATAAGAGCTAATAGAGTGTGTTTACCGTGTGCTCTGGTAGTAAACTCAGAGCTGTTTCTTCAGCTCCGGTTTGAAGCTTTACAGGTCACTCCGCCCAAGAGGTATGTAGTGTCTTAGATTCCTGCAGCCTGGTGTTATGAATGCACTAGACATTTTCAGCATGTTGTATAGTTCGTGTGAATTGTTAAGTATTCCAATTAATTTCTTGTAAAATAAACAATGCTCTAACATTTCAGTTTACATCAGTTCTGTAACTTGGGAACAATGACATCCAGTAATCAGTCACACTTTTTATATGGCATGTTTCTGTATCGTAGGCTTACTTATATATAGGTGTGTGTGTTTGTTTGTGTGTTGTGTCTGCATGTGTGTGTAACTTTTTAAACTATGTTAACTTTTCTGTAGAATCGGACTAGCTTTCACTCCCTATGTACATCAGTGAGCCTTGGGTGCCCATGACCCTGTCGCTGATTCACCTGTTGTCCTTTCTTGGATCACTTTTGGTACTAACTACTGCACACCTGGAACACTTCACAAGACCTGCCGTTTTGGAGATGCTCTGACTAGCCATCACAATAAGGCTCTTGTCAAAGTGGCTCAGATCCTTATGCTAGTCCAATTTCCCTGCTTCCAGCACATCAACTTCAAGAACTGACTGTTCACTTGCTGCCTAATATATCCCAATCCCCTGGCAGGTGCCACTGTAATGAAATAACTAGAGAGCCACTGTATTCACTTTACCTGTCGGTGGTGTTAATGTTATGGCTGATTGATGTGTGGAGGGTTATTTCTGCAGCCTATATTCACACTTAGCTGACACATTTTAAACACATGTTAAAGAACAATTATCACTTATTCGCAAGAGTAATCACCCAGCTTCAGGTTTTACACACTGCTGTTCGTGGGACAGTGCGATTCATCCGATGCAGACATTTCTTAGGAAATTTCTCAAGAACAAATTTAGGGAAAAAACATATTAAGTTAACTATTTACTAATTTACTTAATTTAAATTATTAAATAATTTTTGTTAAAAAACAAGCAATATCTGTTTGAACTGGCCCTTTAAATGGCCACGGGAGTCTGAGGCCTGAGTGAAGCCTCATCTCATCTTCGACTTTGTCCCAGGGGAGAGCAAGGTCATCTGGGATAAGCAGCCTCCAGGTGCTCTTCCCCCTCTCTCCCATTCGCCCACGTGGGGCCTCGAGAGGCTGTCTGAGACAGCTGGAGCTCTGGAACTACAGGAAGAACCGTACACACACACACACACACACAGCCATTGCTTCGTCTGACACATACATTTATCACTTATATTTACTCACACATATATGCTGTATTTATTGCATGTATGTTTCTCACACATATTTATCACTGACACTGACACTTGTTCAACACACACATATCATCTCTGTCAGATTAAAACCTTCTAACTGCACTTGTGTGTCGTATAGAGGACCAAAGTTATTATAAGCAGTAGTAATAGTAGCTCATCGGTCCTGTCACTAGGCCTCATTTACCAGTATCCTCCTATGGTTCTTTAAATGTCTTTTTAAGAAAGGTACCATTCTGTGCTCTTAAACTGCAGAACTGCTCTTATGATGATGAACCCCATTGTCCTCATAGACTGAGAGTCTTATCACAAGCCTAGCGTGCAGAAATGGGCCAACTATGGCCTATAAATACTGTGATCAATCGCAAATTATTGGATGCCATTGTTCCCAAGTAACATAGCTGACACAAAACAAAAGTGTTACTTCAGTGCTTATTTATATCTATATAATGCTGTAAAAAATAAGTAGAATCATTATTAAATAATATGTAAATTGTTAGGCAGCACGGTGGTGCAGTGGTTAGCACTGTCGCCTCACAGTGAGAGGGTCCTGGGTTCGATCCCCCGGGCCACAGGTGCCCTTCTGTGTGGAGTTTGTAAGCTCTCCATGTGTTCGCGTGGGTTTCCTCCGGGTGCTCCGGTTTCCTCCCACTGTCCAAAGGCTGCAGTAGGTGGATTGGATTAAAAATTGCCCATAGGTGTGAATGTGTATGAATGGTTGTCTGTCTGTGTGTTGCCCTGAGATGGGTTGGCCTCCTGTCCTGGGTGAACCCCGCCTTAGGCCCGCAGTCAGCTGGGATTGGCTCCAGCTTCCCCGTGACCCGGAAACGGAAGAAGCGGTTGGAAAATGGATGGATGGATGTAAACTGTTAAAAATTATGTAATTTACATCCTGTAATATTACACTTCTGCAGAACTGAAGAAAGTCCAATAACCACACATTTTGCACAAAACTGTGTGCACTCTTGAGTGTGTGCGGATTCTGTTTTTCCCAAACAGGAAAAACTTTGTGAATGTCAGAATCCTTGTAAGCACTGTGTAGATGTGTTTTCAAAAGAGATTTCTTCTTAAGAACAGTGTGTGAATGAGGCTCATTATTGTTTTTTGTATTATTTTTTAGAGGAAACATATTGTACACAGGATTTGTATTTTAAATACTTTTTTACTCCTTTTCAGTCCACTTTTGACCTTTCTATGGTTTTATGTGCTGAGCTTTATGATCGTTTTTTACTCATTTTATCCCCTTTTTAAACACTAAACAGGCTGTGTTTGTGCTAGAGATGTCTCCTCTGTTTTGATTGGCTGCTCTGCTTTGTGCCTTGCTTAAGAAGCAGTCTATGCTAAAACATTCCTAATATGTGAATGTCTTTTGAATGTTTTTTAATCACAAAAACGAGTGAATTCAAGCACATCTCATCACACAAAGTGCACCTCAAAGAAATGTGACCTCTGCATTTAACCCATCCTCACATGGGGCAGCAGGCAAGTATCAACAGCACCCAGGGAGCAGAATAGCACCTTGGTCAAGGGATCCTCAGTGGAACCTGGACCAGGACTTGAACCTGCAACCCTCCAGTCACAAAGACAAGTCACTAACCATCATTTCCCAACCTCTCTCTTTATTTGTTAGCATTGAAAAGGTTTTTTCCTGTGCATTTAGTGAAGTGATATATGTGAATAGGCTGTGTTCTGATTGGCTGTTCAGTGATGTGTCTGAACTGAAAGTAGTAGGTTCTAACCACTAGGCCACCACTGCCCATATGGACTTCCTGAACTGGGAAGTGAAGGGGACTTTTTAAAAATGTTGTAATGTTTACATACTACATTAAACTGTTTCACATGATACGTGCTCCTCGAGTGCCGTAAAGTCAATTCTGTCTATTGATGACCATATGGATGGTCTTCCATTTGGGTTTTTAGGCTTTTTTATGGTTTTTTGCTTATTGCATATTTGTAAAACATGTTGTTAAACCAAAGCTCAGAATGCTTTTGCTTATCTTCTATAGTTATCATTGCAGAGATGCAGGGCTTTCTTATGACAGTCCCTGTGCACTTGCTCAGTAAACCACAGTCGAACCCGCAGCAGCCATTAACACCAGGAGGAACATTTTAATGAGCTCTGTGCATTCGTATCCAGGCTGTTTTAATAAGGCTGCAAAGACACTCACTTCATTTTACACACCGCTTCCTTATTTAGCTGTTCACTGTGGTTTGTCAGCCTAATGTGAAAGCAGGGAATGGTTTAGCCTGATGACCTGGTGTTACATATTAGTCAATAAAAACACCCGACAGTGTAAAAGGTCACACCACGTGACCCCGGTATCTGCTGCTGAATGACTACCAAAAACAGTGGAGACGAATGCTGAAACTGACGGGGTTGTTGATCCCGCTGAAGGTCAGAATAATTATCTGTGCTGAGTAGTACACATATAATGAGTCCGAGGTCAAAACACAGGCTTCTCTCCGTTCTGACGCATCAACAAAATGAAAACTATTTTGGAACTGATGAATAACTTAACAGCCTTGTTTAATAATTTAGGCATCATTGCTTTGTCCACACAATGGTGTCGCCCTGGCATTACGTTTCTCACGTTGCCTTTATAAGCCGCCAAGCCGCGAATAAGCAAGCCAATAAAGAAGACCATGAATAATAAATAGTGGTCTTGGTGAGATACCGGGACATGCCGTGTGTGTGTTATCAGTGCACTTTGAATGGCACCTTGAGCAATAACAGGGGCCAAAGTTCTGCTGGGCCATGTTATAAACTCAGGCATGTGGATGTGTGGTGATATATTGCACTGCACTGTTAACACCAATTCATCATCGGACTCTTCTCTGCAGATTTGTTGGCCTAGCAAAGCTTATTAGTCATCTGCAAAAGTCATGAGTAATGTAAACTGTCCGTTTGGGGCTTGCCTCGCACGGGGCCGATGAGAAACTTTCCAGCTTCAGCTGTTCTCAGTGTTCGTGCAGATTCAAAATCTTCCACTTTTCTCCCGTTTTAGCATCTTTTGGTTTTCCTGATCACAAACTGCTGTGGTGCATGAAGATATCCGGCGAAAGTGGATCCGATCAGTGAAGACAGACAATGTTAAAGTGTGTACTTACACTAGGAGCTCTGCTTTATCAGTTCAGGTGAGGACTGTAGGTTTGATCACCTACCTGAGACCACCCCACTCCACTCCCTACACCATCCCACGCCACTCCACACCATCCCACCCCACTCCACTCCACTCCACACAACCCTACACTATCCCACCCCACTCCACTCCACACGACCCTACATCATCCCACCCCACTCCACACCACCCCACTCCACTCCCCACACCATCCCACACCACTCCACACCATCCCACTCCACTCCACTCCACACAACCCTACATCATCCCACCCCACTCCACACCACACCACTCTACTCCACATGACCCTACACCATCCCACCCCACACCAGACCACACCACCCCACTCCACTCCACTCCCCAGCACCCCACTCCACTCCCCACACATCCCACCCCACCCCACTCCACACCACACCACCCCACCCCACTCCACACCACACTTTCCCACCCCACTCCACACTACCCCACCCCACTCCACACCATACTTTCCCACTCCACACCACACCACCCCACTCCACACCACCCCACCCCACTCCACACCACACCCCACAAACCCACCACACACCAAACTCTCCCACCCCACCCCA
>JBBPDA010137560.1:0-21901 GCA_037974385.1 Arnoldichthys spilopterus
GAGAGAAAGAGAGAGAGACAGAAAAAGAGAGAGAGAGACAGAGAGAGAGATTGTGGTTATTAATTTTTTTTTTTTTTTTTTTTAATTGTATTACTATTATTACTTTAACATTTAATAGGTTACAATGTCTATTTAAAACAAATCAGTAATTGTTCTTAAACTCTTCAATTATTATTTTTTTACCAAAATGACTTTGCAACTTATGCTTTGGCAATACAAATGTAACTGTTTTGTCATGCCAATAAAGCACGTTGAATTGAATTGATAGAGAGAGAGAGATAAAGACAAAGAGAGAGGCAGAGAGAGAGAGAGAGAGAGAGAGACAAAGAGAGAGACAGAAAGAGAGATAGAGAGAGAGATAGAGAGAGACAGAGAGAGAGACCCAGAAAGAGGGAAAGACAGAGAGACAGAGACAAAGAGAGACAAAGAGAGAGAGACAAAGACAGATAGAAAGAGACAAAAAGAGAGACAGAGACGAAGAGAGAGACAGAGATAGAGATAGAGATAGAGAGAGAGCGAGAGAGAGAGAGGAAGACAGAGAGAGAGAGACAGAGAGAGGGAGTGCCAGAGAGAGGGAAAGACAGAGACAGACAGAGACAAAGAGAGACAGACAGAGACAAAGAGAGACAGACAGAGACAAAGAGAGACAGACAGAGACAAAGAGAGAGAGATAGAGACAAAGAGAGAGAGATAGAGACAAAGAGAAAGAAGCTATATGTAATAAGAAAAATGACTCTATAGTATTAGCTAAGCTTATGTTGTGGTTTCTTGATTCTCAACAAAAGCCATTATTTTGAAAAGAACCACCATTAATATAGACACACAGAAAATTCTAATTCTTGCCCAAAAACTAAAATGGAAAAAACAAAAATAAGTTGCTGTTTTATTCATTGTTTTTTCAACGTTTACAATGCTTCAAAGGTAATAATGGTTGTGGTGGTCAAGAAACCATCTCAAGTTTGTAATATATAAAGCACATGCGTTTGGCTTCGGAAATCACAGCTCACATCTAGCAATCTGAAAACGTCCAGCAGCAGGCGCTATTGGCACATAGGAAACCACCATGATCCCCAGCAGAGTCTTACAAACGTGTCCGCAACTTTCAAAACGAAGTGCAAAACAGTTTCATTTTTCAAAAGATCTTCAAATAACTAATGCTGAATATGTGATTACCATTAAAAATGAAACAGCACCACACAGAATGTGGGCCTAAGCAGCAGTAGGTCATGATCGTGTTTAGATGTTCCTTAAACTATTTCACCACAGGAGAGGAATGCGATTATCACCACCAATTCTAATTTTCATGCTCATCCAAGTTAATTATGGTGTGTCGGAGTTTAAAACCTTGTTGTAGACATATTTAATAGTTTATTTTTTTTACTTTTTTTCTTCCTTGATTATTTCTGGCTGCAAATTAAATGGTCCCATCTAAGAATCAGCTTTTTTTTTGACTGAGGAAAAACACTGAGAGTCACAACTTCTGATCTAAACCAAAATCATTCTACAAATCCCTGATTGTGGTGGTTTGTACTGTACAGACACATCTTCCAGAACCTCAATCGGTGCCGTAGCTAAACAGCAAAAAGTATGTTGTGCACATTTGCTCTTTCTGATTAAAGCGTGTGTGTGTACCTTCTTGGTAAGCTCCATCTGCCATCACCAAGTGGAGGATCTTGGGGTACAGGTGCTGATGTTCAGTTCCCAGAATGTTCTGCACCATGTTCGAGCCCATATCGATGTTCTCATCTTCGTCTTCATGAATAGCCTGTCAAAATGGACCGTCAGTTGGTACTTGGAAGATCCACATCGTCATGAAATGACTAGTTGATCTGGAGTCAACAAAGTAAACAAGCTAGTTTCGTGTGCTTCCAGGTGAATTCTGAGAAAAGTATGTGCGATGTTCTCACCTGCTGTAGCAGGAAATTGAACTATCACTGCATCTGTGTAATGTTTTCCGTTTATTTTAAACTGCTGAAATGTATGTAGTCGGTCATGCGAGCCTCGTTTACCTTCAGTAATGCAACATTCACATAAATATCTTTACTTACACATGGGACATTAAATATATTTAAACGGTCACCCCACTCTTGTTACAAAAGCATTAAAATCAGGGGTCATCTCTAGTAGACAGCTGACATGAGTAGGAAATTCTTATCTAGGATCAGTTTTAGATTAGCTAGGACCAGATTAGCAGCTGTACCAAGTATTAATAATTAGGCCCGAACCGAAGAACTTAAAACTGATTCAGGACTCAAACTGGATCTGGGCGATATGATGATATGTATCGTTATTGTGGTCACAACATGCTTTTCAGAGCATATCTTGATATAATTTACGCTTAAAAGAACCACAGTCAAACATCATGTTTCATTTTAAGGAGCATCATTAGTCTTGCTTAAGTGAACATATTGCACTGTGGTGGGAAAAACACGGAATATTAAATTATTTTATTTATTATAATTATATAAATTATTTGTACATATGGTGACATATTGCATATCAGGGAAATGTCTCAAAATATCAAAAGATATTTTTGCCATAACTGCCCACCCCAAACTCAGAAGTTTTTAGGCGGTTGGTTTCACTGATCTCATGTCAGTATTATGGGTAGTGTTATTACTGAGTGATGTTCAGCCTAGTTGATCTTCACAGTCAGACCTTGATCTTGTTGTAAGCCTGGATGAAATGCTCAAAGCCCATTTCCTGCTCCAAACGGAACCGCAGCTCTTCCAGACGACTAAAGATACTGTCCTGCTGTTCGGAATCGCTCTCCTCCTCTTCCTCGCTATCATCTGTTCTCATACACAAGGAAGAACACTTCACCAACAATAGCTTGTTAAGAGTCGTTTAGATATTAAGAGTGTGGATTTTGGGTCAGGATTTACAGTAAGAAAACCATGGTTTTTGCAGGGTTCATCAAGTCAATTTTAAGAGATTTTAAGACCTTTTAAAGACCATTATGAGTGAAATACAAGACCAATTTCGTGTCCACACTGGGGAAAAAGTAGAAAAGACATAAAAGAAAATCCAAGAGTCCTAGACTTACTAACAAAATAAACAACTTTATTTGTACATTTACCAGAGTGTGTGTTCACACTGGTGGGCAGTAGTGGCCTAACGGTTAGAACCTTGCCCTAGTGAAACAGAAGGCCACAGGTTCAAGTCTCGACCCAGGTACCTTGGTCAAGGGAACCTCAGTGGTACCAAGGTCAGGATGCCCGTAGCATCAATTTCACAATGACATTTAAGCCCAAAACGTAAGCCATTTAAGACATTGTGCATAAAATCCTAATGTTTTTAAGACTTTTTAAAGCCCTACATTCACATTTTGAAATTTTAGACATTTTATGATTTTTTAAGACTCTGTAGACTGCAGTCAGTCGTTTGGTTTTTGAAAACTGTGTAGGAGGTAAATATTTACTTCACAGGCAAAGGAATATTTTACACGTTATTAATCTTTAGCGTATTTGTTTAACACATTTTCACAGAGGCCACAGAGAACACAATCCACATTGCGCTGCGTCACCCTACCTGAGTGCCACTCCTCATTGAGCTGCTTCTCGCTGTTCTGCTCCTCATCCTCTGCTGCGTGTCCATTACTCATCAGACCTCCTGCCTCTTCCTCACGGCTAACATCGGCGCTTTCATCCTCACCACCATCCTCCTCTCCAGCCGCAAGGCCATTAGAACCTTCTACCGATGAACTGGGCTTGCGTTGCATGACGCACTCCTCTTCGTCAGGAGGGCTGCCATCAGAGCCACCATTATCGTCGTCGTCGTCGTCACTGCGTTGCTGCTGGAGCAGTCTCTCCATGGATGCTCTTAGCTCCCGCAGGTCCTCATCTTCATAAACGCTGAGACACAGACAGAGGAAAAAATAAGAGTAAGACGAATCAAACTCGAGACAACCGGTTTAGCAGCCTCTGCTCACATGTGTAGGTTTCTTACTCCTCAGTTTCAGACTGTTCATCCTCCTTGTCCTCCAGGTCCTCGATCTCCAGATTGTTGTCGTGGGCGGCAGCACTATCAGGTTCTGTAGAGCCGCTAAAGAGCTTACCGAGATCCGGAAGAGAGCATGTCCTCAGCATCTAAAATCAGAAACGGAACATTAACCTAAGGGCATGGAACCAGATTCATGAAAAGGTTTCATACACCTCTGTTGGAAAACCAGCTAAACTGCAGAAAGCCATGGACTAGTTTATTAACTTTGACTGCTGCACATGAAATGTGTGAACTCCGTAACCTTAGGTTTGAGTCTGATTGCAGCAGATAGATCCGTTGCATGTCTGAGGGTGTGTGAAAGCGAGTGAGGGTCTGTATGTGAACACAAGGTTCACCACAGTTATGCGAGAGATTAGCTGTGCGTGCATAGGGAGGGGAACAGGCTATCAACCAGGCCTCTGGCATGTTGACACATCAAGGATGTGGAAGAATCACATTAATAACGCTTCACTCAAGAGCCCAGTACACAGCAAAGCTTCTAACATAGCCCTGCCCGACAGGGCGAGAGCACGCGCACGCACTCACACTCACACTACTCCGCTCCACTCGACGCTGCCCTAGAACCTTCGAGTGGAAAACACACAGCTTTTCTCGCATGCATCAAAGCCCTTTTCACACAGCGAGAGGACACCCAGAACAGTCACACAGCAAGCCTCAAACATATACATTCTCACAGAAGAACATATACGGTCCTGCTACTGCAAAATCACATCCCTCCCTCCAGAACGGTCACTCACACAACCTCATGATCGACCTCTATGGGTCCTGCTCTACTGCCTCTATCGGGTGACTAAATCTACATAAAGAAGTACAACTGTATATTATGCAAATCATGGATCTGTTTCTAGAGAGATCTCCTCCTTTGTTCACTGTGAAATGCAGGGTAGCAGTATACGTGAGAAGATGTAAAGGTGTAACTGTGTTCTCTGGTTCTGCTAATATTTTTTCTGGGCTCAGAACAGGAAAAGTAAAAATGTATAATACTTAATAGATTAAAACGCAATATTTTCCCATAAAAATGGGAGAATCGCAGGGCAACACGGACAGACAGACAACCATTCACACACACACCCACGCCAACAGGCAATTTAGCATACCCAGTCAACCTAAAACCGCAAGCCTTTGTACAGTGGGAGGAAACCAGAGCACAGGGAGAAAAGCCACGTGAACACGGGGAGAGCCTGCAGAGAGGCCGAGCCAGGGATAAAACCCAGTGTTAATATTTTATAAAAGTAATTTTTTCATAAAAAACAATACATGACAACGTGCCACATAAGAAAGTCTATCTGATGTTACTCAGTGTTGCTTTAGGAATGCCCTCTGCATGAATGTGACCTTATGAACGTCCATTACTTGTTAGTTCCAGTGTGAACGTGATGAAGCAAACCTCGAAGCCTGAACGTCTTGGTGGACTTGGTTTAAGCTGCCTACCACTGATAGGGCTGACAGCAGATTCCACAGCAGTGCTCACCTTAGGGTTGTTGGCGTCAAAAAGGCCAGTGGAGAGGCCGATTAGGAGCGAATCATCGTGCCGGTGGTTGCGCTGGGGGGACACGGAGCGGGAGCGTGATGCAAGAGAGGAAGAGGAGTCTTCCACTGAGGACTGGGCGGAGATGAGAGACAGGGCCACCGTGCGACGGTGCGCAGGGCTGCAGCTCAATTTCATAAACACAGCCTCCTCGCTCACTGTGACACAGGGTTCGGTTTTAGGGGTGTGTTCATTTTCAACTGGGCACTCAAACAGCAGCTAGAATATAAATGCTTAAACTGCCTGCAAACATATACAATCAGAGTTTTGTGTGGTCTTTTTTTGTGTGTGTGTGTGTGTGTGTGTGTGTGTGTGTGTGTGTGTGTGTGTGTGTGTGTGTGTGTGTGTGTGTGTGTTTATACATGTGGGAAAGACAAGACAGCAGACTAAGGGACTGTCTACATTTGATGTCAACATTTGATTAAGAGCGTGAAACACAGCGAACAAACACACACGTAAAGATCTAAATATAACTTCATTACCTGCAACCTCAGTTTGCTTCTCACCCTCTGTGTCTACTTTCTCCTCATCCTTTGGTTTCTCCGTCAGTGCTGCACTGCCCCTATCTGGCCTGGAACAGTAATTACAAAATGTCTATATAGCAGAGGTAACTTGCTGTGTGCAATACATTAAAAAATGTCAGTTATTAAATATTTTATACATTGCATAGTTAAAAACTCCCACCCATTCTGTAGAGCATCCTGTCCCCAAGCATGTATCACTCCAGCTGTGGATTTGAGAGCTGGATGGGGGATCTCCTCCAGAACCAAAGCTTCGACTTCATCTGCACCTACAAGACAAAACACACAAGCACTACACAATGAGTGTCATAAAACAAAACATCTTTGTGTTAAAACACCCACACAGACCAATGGTTCTAAGAAGTTGCCATTTATCTTTAAGCACTTGTGTTAGTACTATGGCTTTTCACACCAGCCATATATGGCAAGAAGCACAGCTGACAACAGAAGTAATACTGTCCTTTCCTGCTGTTTTGCTGTGGCACAGCATGTACTAAACTGATTGGTTATTTCCCAGAAATGCATGAGTGATCATTATGCTGAGAGTGAGTATGTTCAAGCACAGTGCTAACTGCTAAGCTAATTAAAAATGCATTACTCAAAGTTATTGAAGTGTATTGTTTTCATACTGAAGGCAACACCTGAGTTCATCATATTTATACAGTATTAAAAAAAAAGTGGGGATCCATGTTCTGTTCTGATTTTTGATCAAGGACAATTAGGTTTCAGGATTCTGAGAAATGAATATAAACTACGTAACTAGAGCAGATATATTCACTTTTTAACGTATTAACAATATTCTTAGGGTGTGTGTGTGTGTATGTGTGCACAAGTGAGTGGAGAGAGAGAGAGAGCGCGAGCGAGAGTACGCGAGAGCAAGAGACCAAGAGAGAGAGACCAAGAGAGAGAGAGCACAAGAGAGAGAGGATGAGAGAGAAAGAGAGAGAGAGCACAGGAGAGTGGACAAGAGAGAAAGAGCGAGAGAGAGAGGACGAGAGAGAGAGAGTGAGAGAGAGAGAGAGTGCAAGAGAGCAAGAGCGAGAGAGAGAGTGCAGGAGAGAGAGAGAGGACAAGAGAGAGAGAAAGAAAGAGAGAGAGAGAGAGAGAGAGTGCGTGCAAGAGAGAGAGCGAGCGAGAGAGAGAAAGCGTGTGCAAGAGAGAAAGAGCGAGAGAGAGAAAGCGTGTGCAAGAGAGGACGAGCAAGAGAGGACGAGAGAGAGAGAGAGAGAGAGCGAGCAAGCGAAAGCGTGTGCAAGAGAGAAATAGCGAGAGAGAGAAAGCGTGTGCAAGAGAGAAAGAGCGAGAGAGAGAGGACGAGAGAGCGAGAGAGAGAGAGAGAGAGAGAGAGGACGAGAGAGCGAGAGAGAGAGAGAGAGAGAGAGAGAGAGAGAGAGTGAGAGAGAGAGAGAGAGAGCGAGAGAGCGAGAGAGAGAGAGAGAGAGTGAGAGAGAGCGAGAGAGCGAGACAGAGAGAGAATCACCATCAGTCTTTTTTTCACCAGGGAGATCCTCTAATGTCTTCTCTGCTGAGTCGGTCAGTAGTTCATAAGCGTCCACCTCCACTGTCTTGGACACAGTCTCCAAACATTTAAAGTGTTGCTCAGGGTCCATTTGGTCCTGTCCAATGGCAGCTTGCTGTTCTTGTTCCTTGCTGATGGCATCTTTCTTTTCCTGATCTTGGCCAATGGCAGCTTGGCTTCCTTGGTCTGGACCAGAGGTAGTTTTGCTCTCTTGGTCCTGAAACGTGGCAGGATGGCTGAGCTGAGGGGAAGACTGCATGGCTCCATCAGTAACATCTGTAGGCCCGACAGCTTTAGGGCTTTCTGCAGACACAGTTATAATAAATGTATTAGAATAAAATAGAATGAATTCCATTAATAATGTCTAAAAGATCGTTAAAACAACCATTTACAGCATTAAGCAGATGCTCTTATCCAGAGCGTCATACAAAAGTGCTTTTTAGTCTGTTCTTCTGTCTGTACAGCTTAGCCCATCATCATTTGTCATCCTACTAAGACACCACTAGCCAAGTTACACACCATAACAAAACCCTGCCAACCCTGTTTTTGGGTCAGTAGGCGTTAAGGTTCCCAAACAAGACCAGGCAGAGAAGGGCAGCCTAAGTACACAACAAAGCAGCAGTGTAGTTAAACTACAGAAGCAGGCTAGCAGACAAAAGAAAGCAGCTTAGCAGACTCAGAAGCCGATCAATGACTTACGCGTGAGCGCGCTGTCAGAGATGCTGACATTATCCAGGCACTGTGTGATGGGTTGAAGCTCTGCCTCCTCTAGGATTTTCAAAACCTCTGAAACCGGAGTCTGTCCCCATGCTTTCCTGGGCCCCTCCCCTTGCCAGGCCTCCATAGCAATGACCTCACCCGTTGTTTTTTCTGCACAAAACAAAGAGCAGCATTAAAATTTCACATGCACAGATAGTACAGACATATTTCTCTCACTCGCACAGAATACAGTAATTAAAATACAAAACAACGTGGCGCTGTTACCTGCGGCCATAGGAAAGATAAAACTAAGAATCCCAATTCAGAACACACAGTGATTTGCTTGGCTTCATTTATGTGGTAACTACGCAGCGGCTTAAGCAGCTGTCATGCAACAATGCCCATACTCCATGGAGACATGTCAACATGCTGGCAAGTAAGATAATCATATGCCAGGTGTACAATCCGTGACTGCCCATCAGCTCACACATGCTGTTAGGACCCATATGCAGAACATGTCTAAGAATACGTAGAATCTACAAAGACAAACCAAATCACCAGTACTGCTCTATGACCAGTAAAAAAATCGATCACCCGTATGTAATGGTAGGGTCTGACCTGCTGTAGTAAGACTTGTGTCCTGTAGGGTCTGCTGAGCCACAGAGAGTAGAACATCTCCAGCCTGCCACTTCCTCCTATCACCACCAGAGGGAGCACTTGTCTCTGGAGACACTGCCTGAGATCCTGGCAATTCATTTGCAATCCAAAAAAAAAAGAATTACGGACATAAAGGAGGAATGGAGGTTGGACACTGAAATTTCAGCTGTTAATTAATGTTTTTGAACGAAAAGAATAAAAACAGCACAAAGGACGACAGAAAAAGTTAAACGTTTCCATCATGAAACAGTGTATCAAAAAAAAAAACCCCAAAAAACAATAAAAAACCATTTTAATGGTCATAAGAATTAGAATTCCAAAATCTATGTCTGGAAAAGCCAAAACAAATTGCAACTTGTAAATTCTCTTGAACCTTTATTTGTTTTAAAAAAGAAGAAAAGAAAAAAGTTTTGGCTCAATTGTGTTTAGTAAAGATACATTTTTAATTTGATGCAATAACCACACTCAGAGGGGCAAAATCAGAGCAAACATTTTATAGAATATTAAAGAAAAACCATTTTAAAACATTTCACAATAAGCAGTTTAACTAGGAACAGGTAAGGGGATCATGGCTGGGTATAAAATAAGCATTTATCCAATTTTTGCAGGCAAAGATGAAGAACTGATGTGTTTTACCATCTACATTACATAATATTGTGAACAGAATCAGGGAATCGTTAGAAATTTCCTTCCTTGTAGGACAAGGCCAAAAACCAAATGTTGAATGTTTCTGACCTCTGAGCCCCCAAAAGGCATTACATGAGAAACTGTTAAGCTGTTGTGTTAAACATAGTCACATGCGCTCTGGGGGGACTACAGCAATGTGTTACAACCACGAGCAATGCGTTGGTCTCCGTGTGACACCACTCTCAGTGTTGATCTATGCAATGCTAACGCTTGATTGTTTCCTCTGTCCTGGAAGTCTCTTTGGATAAAAGCGTCAGCCAAATGAATAAATGTAAAATGTTAACACAGTTGGTCTTTGCATCAAGAAATCTGAAACAATTGTGCCAAGAAAAAGCCACATATCAATTGTAAGCAGAAACACTGCAGAATTCTCCGAGCCGGAGACTGAAGGACAGTGGAAACTTGCTGTGGTCCTTGTTTCAGCTTGTTTTCTGGAAAAATGGCTGTCTATTTCTCTGTGCCAAAGATGAAATGGACCATCTAAACTTATCAGTGAAAAGTGAAAAAGCCAATATTTGTCACGCTATGGGGGTGCATCAGTGTCCATAGCATGTGACTTGAATGTGTGACATTATACCACGAATGCGCCTGTAAACATTAGGGTTTTAGAGAGACATATCCTGCCATCAAGGCGATGTCATTTTCTGGGAGGCTCCAAGACAATTTCACCAAGACAATATCAGAGCTCATTCTGAACACGCTACAACTGCGTTGCTTAGCACAGTGCTTCTCAAACATATTTGTTCTGGGGACCAGTCATGTCAGGCTTTATCTTGCAGGGCCCTGCATAAATGACCCCCCCCAATGTGTATTCGCATAGATATATAGATAGGTTGTTGTTGTTGTTGTCGTTTACCTATGCCTACATATAAGAACCAAGACACCTAGTTTCTTTCACTTTTTTTGTTTTATTGTTGTTGTTTTTTTTTTTTAACTACACCTTTGAACACTGCCAAATGGTGCTGAACGTGCAAATTGACTTTTAGCATAAATTAAATTACAGGTCTAGTCACCCACTAGGATTATTTGGCACCAAAAATTTAAACTCAATGATGGGTGTGCTGCTTTCTCGCCACTGGTCGAATGGATGAAGGCGTGCGGACACAGCCACTCGGAGCGTGGTTTCTGAGTTCAGCCGCTTTCTGTCCTTTGTTTTCGTGGCTGTCAGTTGAGAGAAAGCGGCGTCGCACAGATACGTGGAGTGGAAGGGCAAAATTGTTTTAACTTATATTCCTCAGAGCATGACAGCCAGAACTCGGACAGAGACAATGGACAAAACCAGTTTCTCCCTAATCCTGACATTTGGCTGTGACTTAAACTACTTTTCAGCACTTTGGTTTGGGTGGCCAACTCATCGCATTTTCTTTCAAAGAAGTCATGATTTATCTTTTAGCTGTGCATGTTTTGTTTCCAGATGCTGGCGTCATTTCGATGGTTTCATAGTCTTGTTACTTAGCATAGCTTAGCAGACGACGCAGACTGGTTTCAGGGGGAACTATCGCTAGAAATAAAACTGAATTTAATGTATGAAACGTCGTTATTTCGAATAAATGGGCTGGAAGTCGACGCTTTCGAAAGAAAGAATCCAGACTCGCTCGCTTTGAACACGCCATGATTTATTGATCGCTCTTGTAACGCGTGCGTTTGTGAAAAGTTTGGAGTGAATGAGACAAAGGGCGGGAACGCTGAACATTCTAGAACGCTGAAACGAGGGGCAGGCCGTGAAGTTGAGGGGGCGGGGCATGCAGTGACAGCAGTGCTGAGATCAGACCTGATCTGACTGAATTTTGACTGGTGCACAAGCGAGGCTCCGCGGCCCATAGTTACGCTATGGAAACGCTGGCTTAGCAGACACAGAGTGTGCTTGACTAAGCTGCCAGAAATCGGTCTCCCATTAAAAATATATGGCAAATCATGAAGAGGAAAATCATACAAGGACCACAGACTGTTGAGCAGGTAAAGTCTTGTATAGAGCAAGACTGCAGTAACTAGTTTCCTCAGTTCCCAAACAATTAAAACATGATATAATGTTTGAAAGGTGATGTAATACTGTGGTAAAGGTGCTTCTGTGCCTTTTTTGAGTGATGCAGGGATCAAAATTTGATTTTATTTACAAAATACTTCAAGTTGGTGAGTGAAATTTCTTTCAGGTAAAGGTTCAAGAGAATTAAAAAAAAAAAAAAGTTTTACAAAATGCCCCAACTTTTCCAAGGGGGTTGCAGTAGTAAGTAAAGCACTGCTTCTATTATACTATACTTTCAGTTCAACCAACCAATCAAAATATATACAAAAAAATATAATACATTAAATAATATTTTTGTAACTAATAAAAACAAAAATCCAAAATAAATGGAAGAGTAGATGAACGTTGGAATACTTTCTATTTTTACCTGCTATAGTGCTACAACTATCCTCAAGAGTCTGCTGGGCTACTGAGAGTATGGGCGGCACTCCGGCTGCCCATCTGCGTCTATCACCCTTACTGTGTGGTCTCTCCTCTGTGCACGGCTGGCTTGTCTGAGGTGTGGGATCTAGTCCACAAGTGGGCTTCAACTCTTCCTTAATCTCTTCCTCACAAGTCTGAGACTTCAGGTTCTGATTTAGTCTCCGTAAAATCTCCTTCCTCTCACTCTGAAAGCATCGACAAGGAGCCATAAGTACTTATTACAGGTTCAGCTACATTTACTTGTTTTGGGCAAAGTCATCGGCACCAAGAAACACCACTGCAGATGTTGCCAATGCAATATTAAAGGCTAAGGTTTTTTTTCCCCACTGCCAAGTAAAATTGTGTATATAAAAGTGTGTTAAATGAATTTCGCAGTGGAACAATGGTCAGCCTATCTTGGGCAACAAAAGCTGGGTTTCACTGTAATTTTTTGCATGGTTTTATTACCCACCTGAACTGCTGGCGTTTCAGATTTGGAGGTCTCCTCCTTTATTGGGGAATTCTGCACAGAAGCAATCTACCAAACAAGAGAACATGGGAATTTTTTTATGGAAAAAAGCCATTAGGTCTCAGAAGACAATAGGAGGGTTTCTGTAAACCTGTGTACTGGGCAAATTTAAACTGCAAACTAAACAAAGTTAATGGAAACATGTAAATATAAAAAAGTGTCTTATTGTAAAAATGTTTTTAAGCTCGCGTGAGGCGTTTTTTCTGACAATTCAACAAAGCAATAATTCACAAAACTGAAATGGAAGCACATTTTTCTCATTTAAGTCACATTTAGTGACTCTGCATAGGCTGCCAGTTTAAGAGCCATGGTTCTGCTCCTCTGTCACAGGACCCCTGTAAAATCACTGCAGTTAAAACTATTGTTAAAGCCAAACCAATAACGGGAACTTGACTTAAATAAAAAAGTTGTTTGATTTACATCCTTCACTTACAGTATGTAATGTACCTGACATCAGTTTTGCAAAGGGGTGAGCTGTGAAATCATAAGGGAGAGTTGGGCTGTGTTAGCTTTAGCTAACGATAAATGGATAAAAAAAATTATGTAAAAAGTCAGATTTAGAGGCAAACCACAAACCTAAATTTGGCTTTGTCTTTGTTTTGACATTGCTTGCTGTTTTAATACCTTTCAATTTCAATACATGCCCAGTGTTTCTTCTATATGTGTGATGAGTCCTAAAATCATGTCCTTCGAATAAATGCCATGAGTGTTTAATAGCGATTACATAAGATGATGAGAAATAATGACTTCTCTAAACCAAACGTCTTCTACTGGGGTCTGAAGGGGTCAAATATTAAATATGAAACCAAACTAAATGAATATTTTAATTATTTGCGCCAGCGCTACACTGTGTGCTGGTATAGTGTAGTAACTGGTAACTGCACTTTGCCATTGCCTATGAAGACTGACCGCGCCCACATCCTTCAGGGCTGCCGTCATGGAGATGGCTGGAGTGGTGGGTCTGCTGGAGGGTGTGGCTTTAGTGACTGCATCCTGAGGGGTGGGCTCGGAGTGAGGAGACGGGGCAGGAGGAGGTGCAGCTGCACCAGCAGGTCCCATGGCAACCTTTACACCTCGAGCAGCTAGCTGTTTCAAAACAGAGAACAAGAAATGACATTCACTTTCAATATTACAAACATGTTTGTCATAGCTGTTGTTACGCCTTACAACTAAACTGGCAGTTTTGGTACTATGCCTTTAACTCCAATATATTTGAATGATTTCTTTATCAGCTGCACTGAGCTTCAGCATCAGCTTCCCTATATGGACTGTATGGATGGCAGGAGTGAAAAATAATTTTTTAAACGTTGAACATTGTTTACAAACCACACCTCTTATTTCAAAAAGTGAAGAAAACTGCTCTTGTTCTATGAAATGAAGTGAAAGTGACTATTTGTCATTGTGAACACACTCAAGCACCACAATGAAATGTAACCTCTGCATTTAACCCATCACACATGCACACGTGGAGCAGCGGGAAGCTATCAACATTGCCCAGGGAACAGTGTACGGGACAGTATCTTGCTCAAGGGTACCTCAGTAGTGCCTGGGCTGGGACTTGAACCTGCGACCCTTAGGTCCCAAGGTCAATGTCCTAACCACTAAGCCACCGCTGCCCAAATCTGAATCTATGATACAAATGTAGCTAACCAACAGTGAAAGCCCTCCAATTAGCATTCTACACACTGCATGATTAAATCATCACATACTTGCTTCAAACTACGTGACTTATCAGTCTATACCAATACTAATCTATACCAATATGGTGAAAATGTTTAATTTTTTCAGAATATTTTATTTTAATCATAGTACAAGCAGTCAAGAATTCGATGTAAGAGCATAAACAGTGATTACAGAGAGAGGCAGGAAGAAAAAGGCAGCCATCTTTACATACATGATCCTCCCATGCTCGCTTTTCTCTCTCATACGCTTCTCTCCTTTTCTTTTCCAGTTGCTCCTTCAGCACAGCTGCACGGGCCTTCGACTGGGCCTGCCACACATCGACATTCGGACAGACACAGGGGCAAGAACTGAAATGAATAGCCCCTTGTTGCAATAAGCGGTTATGACAGAAAGTTATGGCCATTTACACTGGTATAATATATGAAACTCACTCATGCATAGCAAAACATTCAGAAAAGTCTGACCTTTACAGCTTCTATCTTCTTCCTCCTGAGCTCCAACTCCTCGCTGGACTCTTGACTGTCAGAACACTCACTGTCATACTAAAACATTCAAAGCCAGAAAATTACAATGTCTTTTGAGTCACAAAAACATACCAAAAATGCACATGGGTGTCATGTCATCTAAGATTTTAAATGAGGTCACAAAGTTTAGTGACAGACACCAGAGCTTCTTTAACAAATCATTTTTCTCTGCGACGGTTGTCAACGCCATGTTTATTTGTGTATGTACCTTTTCTCCCCTGAGGCGAGCTTTGATTTGCTGACGCTCATTAAAGTTCTGCAGTCTAATCTGTCTCAGCCGCGCCAAGTACTCCTGTAAATTACACATGCACAATGTAAGAACAAATATAGCATTCACCCAGCTCACCAACGCAATGTATAAACAGGTCATGCTTACAAAACACCCTCACGAGTCACTGAAATTAAATATGGCCTAAACACTCAAACGTAGATAAACAATGCTAATGCTACCTTTAAAAAAACTCAAACAAAGGAACAACAGGGCAAAAAAGCAAAGACAAATAACACATTAAACAAGCAGGGAGTTCCAAGAGCTGAGCTGTTACAAGACAAAACAGGGGAAGACCTGACAATGCATTGCAATGAACTGCAGGACTGGGACATTTGTGCACATTCACACTCATAACCGGTCTTCTCCAAAACAACAAAACAGATGATCAGTGAGTGGAAAAGCAGCACCAACAAAATGGGTGTGTGCCAACCAAAATCTGACTTTTAGAAGACTGTGTTAATAAAGTAGCTTTGTCGACGTGTAAATTAACGTTGACACCATCATGCAAGGACATGGAGTGACCATCCAGAGGAATTGGTGAGCAGGTAAAGTGAGCAACAAAAATGAATGGAGGTTGAGCAGGGATAAGGAAAAAAAAGATGGGTTGAGGAGGAACACGGTCATATCCATCCTCCTACCTCCTCCTCTTTATTGACCCTGGGTCTCCTGCATCGGGAAGAATTTGTCCGACTCGCAAAGATGGTGGCCAGGTTTTGCCGGGCCCCCTGTTTGCCGTCAATTCAACAATCGCAACATTACAGAACCCAAAGTCCAACCAAAGGAACCAACATTTAGCTCTCAATATTATACGGGAAAAGATCTTACCAGCTGGCCTTCAGCTCGGACTTTGTTGAGTAAGGCCTCTCGTTTCCGCTGCAGGAACTCCTCCACCTGTTTGGCCCTCTCAGCTGCTAGTTGAGCTCGCAACCTGAAGCCATGATTTCAGATTAACAAAAGCAATTTTTTTATGGGGAATTATTACAGGCTTACAAAGTAGTGCTAATACGCTAAATCCACTTATTATTAATCCCAATAACTTGGGACGTCCCAATCATACTTTTTTACCCCCAAACCCGAGCAGAGTCATTTAATATCGAGTATCTGCCAATTCCTAATCCCGATCTCATATTTGTATTTTTTTTTTTAAATGTGTGATGTGTCTTATGCTGTGCTGAGAACGCAGATGCTCATGTTTACCTAAAATCTGCTCCACCCCTCAAATATTTCTTGAGCCCGCAAAATGACAAGGATGCTTTTCTTGTCGGTTTCCCAATTGCTCAACATATTCTCGATCGCCTGTTTTACACACTCTGCTGAGTGAGATCTGTGAAAGTGAGGAGTGTGCAGTTCCTCACATTTTAAAGCAAACGTGGAGTCAATCCAGTGTGCAGTAAGACCATACGGCAATGTTTGAAATGTCTTGGCTCCAAAAGACAAAGAAAACTGGTTTTCGCCACCACGTTTTGTGAGCGTGTTGCTGTCTCGAGGAAATTTCTCTTCTGTAAAAGTTTCCTCCTGCTTCAGTGCCGCCTTTGCCTGATCGACCTGAATGCACTTCTTGTACTCCATGTGTTGTATGGTTTTAGGTGTCAAATTAAAAGTGTCGAACACAGCTTTTACTACCACTTGCGAAACTCTTGCTTTGCAGACGTTACTTATGGCAGTTAGGGTCGTTCGTGCTCTAGCTGATCCCGATTACTTAACAATGCCGATATCGATCTCTGACATCGGATTGGGACATCCCTACCAATAATGCTAATAATAAATGAGTACTAACGTGTACTAATATTAATAAATAATACTAAAGCGCCTTATTAATAAGCAACAACTTGAAGTGAACTTCCAACCTATTAGTGTAGTCATTTTTTGAGACCGTCTCATTTTGGAGACTTGTCCTCCGTGGCTCCTTCTTGACAGATATCCGACTTGGAGGGCAGCCATTACCATTTGGCATGCTCTCTACTACAGCCCTAAATTAAGAAGTAAAACATTAATTTAATTGAATAAGTGTAATAAATTCACAAAAAAACATGATCAAGCATTTCTTCTTCCCTTCGATTAGAATTTTATCGCTGTCTTACTCTTTATTCGTGTATTCATCTTACCTGACTGGGCTGACATCCCCTGCAGATTTGGGTGCTTCTTTAGGACCAGGCGCAGGACCTGGCAGTGCAGGTGGAAGAGATGGGCCTGGTAAAGGAGCAGGGGCAGCTCCCATGCCACCCCCATAAAACTGACACAACCAAGCCAGATCACAGAATAAGGAGAAAGGTAAAGAGAGAAATGAACAGACGGGTTAGTAGGTTTCAAAAGTTTTAGATTTGTTTTCATTACCCATGCGTCTTTCGTTTACTGCGTAAATGATACGCTGATGAAGCAAATAATCATAAGTACCATACCTTCCTCTCAGGACTGCTGCCCCCACTGGAGCTTAAAACATGCCTCCAGCCTTGCTCCCGTGCACGGTTGATGCGGTTAAGCTGAGGCAAAGAAGTTCTACTTTAAACCAGTTGTCTTAAGTCAGTCATACACTACAATGGCAACACGTTTATGGACATCTCTCATCTAGTTCAGAGTGTTTTAGCCACACCGTGGATGTCAGATTAGAAGGATGTGATGGGAACAAAGCACTTTTAGAGAGCAGGAGGAGTGGGGCAGTTGTATTTGTTGACAATGGTTGGGTGGGTGCAACTATAGGTCAACATTGGGGTGGACCATTTAGAAAAAGAACGTGGAAGGTGGTTGGCTTTTATTGGTGGGGATGAAATGGTAGTGGCAAAGTCACTCTGTGAAATGCCTGGCCTACTCGATCTGCCCTGGTCAACTGTAAATGCTATTCTTGTGAACTGGAAATGTCTAGGAGGAACAACGGTTCGGCCATGAAGTGGTAGACCATACAAACATAAAGAGCAAGGCAGCTGACTGTTAAAGTGCATAGTGCACAAAAATGAACACATTTGTTACATTACTCATTGCTGGGCTCCAAACCACCTCTGGAAACATCAGCACAAGAACTGTGTGTCTGATGGAGAAATCTGGGTGTGGTGGATGCCAAGAGCTTCCTACTAGCATAGTGCCAGCAGTAACATTTATTAAAGGGGGCATCTTGCCAGGGTTTGGGCTAGGCCCCTTAGTTGCAGTGAATGGTAAAGTTAATGCTACAGCATAGAAAGACATTAAAGACATTTACATTGTTCCAACTCTGTGGCAACAGCTTGGGGAATGCCATTTACTGTTCCAGCATGACTGTGCCTCTGTGCACAAAGAGAGGTCTATAAAGATAAGGTTGACTAAGCTTGGTGTGGAGAAACATCAGTGGCCTGCACAGAGCAAAAATCTAAGAATGCTCATTTGCCCGAATGCCCATAAATTCCCAAAAGAACACTACCTATTTGGGGATGGGAAGATTTTCCACAAATTTTGGTGTTAAATCCATATTAGTTCCTTTTGGGATGAAATGTCCAACAAGGGAATATAAGTGTGATGGTCAGGTGTCTACATACCTTTTGCTATATAGTGTATGTAGGTAGTATAATAAAAAGGATTAGAAATTAATTAATTAATTAATTTAATATTCACCTTTTCCCGGTCAAATCTTTTCACCTGAGCAGCTTTCAGAAGGAACATCTACAAAGAAAGATTCACAAAAATGATTTAAATGGCAGACAAAAAAGGAAGCATAAATAAAAATGTACACGATTGCCTTAAAGAAAAAAAATTTAGGCCAATTAGACAGGTGTTCTTGGAATTCCAGGCCAAAGTTCTTAAAAAAAAATAAATCACTTGGCAGGTTGAGTATTAGAGGCTTCTGGGATAAAAGGCCACCTGCTCTCTCGGTTTCCTCTCTCTCTCCATCAGTTCCATGCGTTTCTTCCTTACTCCTTCCTAGCAGAAGAAGACGAGAGAAATTACAGTTTCTTTCACAGCATTATTAAAAAGTACGTTTTTTTTAACAACAACAAAAAAGGAAAACTCCTGACTGAATCACTTTTAGACAGATAAGGCTTAGTCAAGGCAAATGTACTGGAAACACATATGAAATAGGTCAGTTTACAACAACACAGGGCAAAAAAAAAATCTTAACTTTAAACATAAAATACTAATGCTTATAAGAGAAGCAGTATACCGTAAGCTGTTACACTCAAATCATATTCAAATACACAAGGAACAAAATACAGCATTTCACAACCCAGGTGAGGTAAGTATAGGTGGAGGCTCTGGTAGGGTCATTACAAGGAAGAGGAGGAAGGAAAACAAGGTTTGGAGGACTCAGTGATTGGACAGAGTGAAGCAGGAGGACACCACAAAGCGAATAACAAGAGAAGGTTGTGTTGCTTTATTGGGCATAAGAGAACAGGGAAGAATTAGAAAGGTTGTTCTTATAGGGAGGGGTAGAGAAATGGGCCACAGACTGGGAATGTCTCATATTAACAGAAGGATCATTTACTTTAAGGCTTGTCCAGCATGACTTACAAGCTGTAGCCACAAATGTACATACAACCATAAGCCCATTCAGTCACAGCTTAAATGTCACACTGCACAAGGTCATATGGTGTTATTTAACTATGCACACAGGCTAATAGCAAGAACTGGCCTTTAGGACGCCCAGAAAATCTGCACCAATTTGCTTAAAAAAAGTGCTTGAAGACCATAAAGTGATATTCTAAATACAAACTCTTTCTTTTATCTTTTCAAGTTATGTATTTCCCCAAGTTTTGGCAAGACAGGCCAGTTATAGTGTGTTTTGACTGAGCTTCAGGCAACAGTTCTCAAATTTGGCTGTGGGGTATTTTGGTGCAGTGTGTATCTGACATCTACACGGGTGAAATAAGGGTTTACAAGACATGGTTTAGGACAGGGTGGTCAATAAGTGAGTTAAAAGGAGTAAGGTGAGGACGTTGGGTATGTTAGTACAGGGGTTTGCCTATAGGGGCACACTCTGGTGTACCTCATGCTTCCTCCTTTCCTCCTCCAATCGACTCACTCTCCTCTGAACAGGTGCTGGAGGGGGAGCCTGGACAACACATGACATTGGGGTTGATCAAACATTTCTCCACTGCACAAACATCCACCCTAAACACTCCGGTGTGTGAACAGACAGAAAGGTTATGCTCCTGAGATTCAAATAATGTACAATCAGCGATGAAGAATGAAATGTGTGGTAGTGCTCCTTGCTGAATTCGGTCTGTACTTTCACATACACAAAGGCAACACACACACACACACACACACACACACACACACAGACAAAATCTGTGTAAAAACTGTCACCTGGCACTAGTGTGTATTACCTGTTTGAGTCTGATTCCAGGCTTCTGCTCCACCTGTTTTTTGACTGCATCAGCCACTTTTCTACCTGCAGCAGCAGGTCTCTTTACTGTTAAAGGCACTCCATATTTGGCAGCTGGTTTGGTGATTTTCTGAGAAGAGGTGATGGGCGCCGGACCTGGGGCAGGACGCTTGGCTAGTGACGATCGTTGGCGAAAAAAGACATTACAATTCTTTGACAAGTGTTTGAGCAATTGAAATGCATCAAAAATGATTAAAGATCAGCGTGGTAGGTCAAATATTAACACAGTGTGTGTGTGTGTGCGCACAATAGAGTAGTGTGAGTATGTGCACCTGGTATTCCCTGGGCGTCACTTATTTTGGGTTGTTTGAGAAGAAGAGACTGGCTGAATTCCTGAGCGATGAGCTGTAAGAGATCAAGAGAACAAGCAGAACTTCTCTAGAGGCCATCATTAGCAGTTAATATATTTACAGAGTATTCTGTACACCCAAGAAATCCCACCCAGTGCATCACTAACTGGCTGCGTACAAGCTCCCCAAGCCATTTTCCTTAGTTCCATAGTTGCAGCTATGAAAAACGTTTTTGTCAAGCCAGTCAACGCCACTTATTGTTCAGAAGCAGCAAAATTAAGGCCATTGCTGCTCATGCTGGATTAAGGAAACAAGCAACAAACAGGGTTTCTGCAAGTTTCAACAAGTCAAATAAGACTTTTTAAGACCTTAGACTTTAAGTCTTAGAATTACTAACAAACCGTGTATTCACATTGGTGGGCAGCAGTGGCCTAATGGTTAGACACTTGCCCTTCTGAACAGGAGGCCACAGATTCAAGCCTCGACCCAGGTACAACCATTGAGCAAGGTACCACATGGGAGCAGTGGGCAGCTATCAACAGCACCCGGGGAGAAGTGACTATTTGTCATTGTGAACACACTCCAGCACCACAGCGAAAGGTGACCTCTGCATGTAACCCATCACACGTGCTCACGTGGAGCAGCGGGCAGCTATCAACAGCGCCCGGGGAGCAGCGGGTCGGTACCTTGCTCAAGGGTCCCTCAGTGGTGCCCAGGCCGGGACTCAAACCTGGGACCTTCAGGTCCCAAAGGCAGTGTCCTAACCACTAGGTACCTTGCTCAAGGGAATCCTTAGTGGTACCCAGGTCAGGACTGCAACCTTCTGCAAAGTCCTAACCATTAGGCCACCAGTTCCCCCATTGCCTCCCCACACCACCCCAAAAAAAGTGATAGAAATAGCAATACATAAACAATGACATTTAAAACCAAAATGTAAGCCATTTGTAAGCCAAAATCTAGTGCATACTTTTTAAAGCTTTAAATTAAATTTTTCTTTAATTTCAGACTTTTCAACAATTTTTAAGACCCTGAACAAATCTTTATTGCAAGGCCCTCAGACGTGCATTATCAGTCCTGAAAAATAGGTCTTATTTTGGTTATAACCTTCAGTATTTTATTGCCTAGTAATGTTCACATCCCTATATATACACACGTGGACAAAATTGTTGGTACCCTTCAGTCAATGAAAGAAAAACTCACAATGGTCACAGAAATA
>JBBPDA010137594.1:0-21899 GCA_037974385.1 Arnoldichthys spilopterus
TTACAAGAGGGGCTGACATTAAAGTGTTGTAACCCCTCCTGGCAGAACAAAGTTGTTGGGCACATCACGGCATCCAGTTGCACATTCTGCCTGCCAAGCTGCCGGACACGACAGGGTGTGAAAAAAAAAACTTCGATCGCCCCGTCTCTTTTGCCCGATGACTACATTGTATTAACATTTTAATAAGCATTTCAATGTCCTGAAGATTTTTTGAGGACTCGCGTGGTTCTGCTATTTTGGCTAGCTGAGAAAACAAACACACTTATATTTACGGAAGTAGGCGACAGCGATCCTTAACACATTTAATAAAGCTTAATTACTTTTACTCTAACAAGAAGGTATAAACAAGTAGATCTTGTGTTTTTTTGCGGTCAGCCTGCAACAACTGAATACTGGCGATCCGCCTCGCCAGGCCAGCGACATTCGTATCGCGCGGGCGGAGTGGGTGGGGCCGGGAATAGCAGGCAGCGGATCGAACCACTGGGAGGGGGGTGTTCAGAACTTAAAAACACACACCACAAGACCTGCTCTTTGGATATGCTTTGACTCCGCGTTTAACCGTCACAAAAAGGCCTTTATCAAATTGGCTCAGAGATTGCGCTCACCCATTTTTTCAGCACATCAACATTTTGCTCACTTGTTGCCTAACATATTCCACCCACCTGACAGGTGCCATTGGAATAAAATAACTTGATAGTCAAGTGTTTTTCACTTTACCTAACAGTGATGTTAAGGTTCTGTCTGGTGTGTAATGCTGGGGGAATCCCTCAGGAGCAGAGGCTCCTGTCCCTATATCATGCATAGCAAGCTCAACATTCAGTCATTTATATGCCAAGGTGTTTTCAAGAATATTTGGAATAAATTGTTGATCCAAAGGACTGCATTTTATTAAGCCCAATGGTGGAAACAAAACAGCACTAAATAATGACACTTCAAGCTATGACCAAGCAGAATACGACAACAATATAGACAGTAGATTGCAGGTACTGTACATTTGCTTATTTGGTTTCTGACACTGTATGACATTGTTCTGTCTAAAAATGGACAAACATACTTAGCTACACACAGTATCACCAGGCCAATTGAGACCTGAATTTTGTCCTGAGACTTGAGCTCTGCCATTTGCACCACGCTAATTGGTGGGTTTTAAGCTTCCATTGCTTTTTGGCTATTAGCATCATGGCTCCTGTGTAAAATAAAGATGCAAACTTCAGAGAAAAACAAGTCAGAAACAGGTTAAACAACAACCAATACAGCATGCCAAAGTACATGCAAAGGGAGCTGTAAGGGGAGATCTATTTTTCATATTTATACAGAGCTGAATTATGGCCAAGAATCCTGCGGCGCAAACTGCATGTCTTTATGGGTGTTTTTCCAGTTGCTGCACTGTATGACAGCAAGATTGTAGTGGTAAGAAGTTGCACAACATAGTGTGTGCACATAAAGTCTCTCTTTTTGAAAGTGATGCTTGTGGATTAAAATACAGGAGAAATGTATTTGCATGTAACAGTTTGTGGTTATATGGAGGAATTCTGTAGCTCATGCCTTATATGGGACTTCCTCTTTCTCTGCTTAGGTATATACAATTAACAGTAAAATCAAGCTCTTGCATTTCTACAGTAATAGAGTTGTGTTACAGGGAAAGTGGGGGCGATACCTTGTCCTCTGCTTTTACAAAGCTCAAGGTGTGTGTGTGATTATTTCTGCTTACAGTTTTCACAGTGCTAATAGGTGTACATACGTTTTAGATAGCTGTTTATTGTTTAGCTGCATTAGCCTCGCAAGTGCAGAAAATATAATGACGCAAACCTCAAGGTAAAGAGGAAACTGTAAATTTACTTACTTGTTTATGTTTATTTTGTCTACTTTAAGCTTGAAGAAACACTAGTGTACATGAGAAAGTGGCCTTGAATGGTGATCACTCTGTCTCCAAAGTGCATAAAGGGCATTCATACTTTCTCTTAATCTGTGATACAACTTCTTTATCTTTCTTCTGGTCCTTGGTTTCAGTATTTGAGAAATTGTGGGTTGACGGATGTAGATTACACATAAGTGTAGATTAGGAGCAATATTGTTTTAATCATGGAGATAGAGCCACACTGTGTGGCAATAGGGCTGCTTCTGTTTGGAGGAAATGTTTGAAAGGTCATGCTGTTCTGAGCTGCATGGTATTTACACAAGAAGCCGATTGTAGTTCCGCCTCTGACTAAACTGATGACTGTTAAAGAGGATGTAAAAACCCACAACTATAGGCTGCATTTTCATCATGCCTTGGTTAAATGCCCTAGTTAATGTGATCATTTGTCAAAGAATCTAATTTAGAGAGATATATTTGGTCAGCCCAGACAAGTCGGTTGTTTTAAGTACATCTCTTGTTTTTTTCACACTGAGCTACAAAAGTAACATAAAGAAGTAATGGAAGCTTGTACCTCAACAATTAGCAAGGTGCAAACTGTGGGACTAAATCATTACATGCTTACATGCTTGTGTAAATTATGTTGCATTGTAAACTCTTTTATAGACTTGCTGATTTGGTTTTGGACAATATATGTCATAATTTAATCTAAAACATGAAAATACAGGCCAAATTCAGGCTTTTGATGTACTTTTCACAAAATACTGTAAATGAGATATTTGCCAAACTATCATAAATCCTGTGTTATGTTTTATGCTCAGTAATGTGTTATGCTCAATTTTACTGTTATATGATCATTGCTTACCTGATGGACTAAACTAGAAAGCATGTGACCTTTCACTGACAGAATAGTTTCCCTATTGTGTCTTCACCTGTGTACCTTCGCCTTTGCTGCAGGGGTGGAAAGAGTATTGAAACATTCTTCCTTTATTAAGAATACTACTTGCAGAACTCACTTGAAAAGCATGGTTACAAAACTTTAAAAAAAATTATTTTTGTTAATAGTATAAAGACAAATCAATAGACGTTTTACTGAAATTACTTGCTACCTAAGCTAACCTGTTGACTTTGATACATTCTATATTGCAATTGTAAAATGCTAAGTAGGCCCAGCTTATTCTGATTTTGAAGCAAAGGGGCAAGATGAAAAGATCTAATTGATGTTGAAAAAGAGTTTATTATTATTAGGGCATGACCAGACTGTATTTACAAGACGGGTCAATTCACAGCAACATAGAGAGGGATAGTACAGTGAGGCTAATAAACCCCTCATTACAAACACAAGAGTGCATCCGAGAGGTCAGTGGTGACCACAGGTACTAATCTACAGAGATGTGGGGAAAGTAATACAGTCTTTCAGTGCCTTTGAGTGCATCTGTGGCCTGAAACCTTGACACAAAGTGAGAGGGTTCGTTGCTCTGTTATACTGTGGAGCCATTTTGCCAGCATGGTTTGAGTCCACTTGAACCTCCAGAAAGAAGGGTAACTGCAAATCAATTCAAATTTATTCTGGCTGATCACCTTTAGTCTATGATGAAACATTTAAATTCAGGATGATCATGCCCCTACTCTAAGGATGAGGGGTCACAAAATGTTTTCATGAGTATGAAAATTATGTAAATGATACTCTACAATGTTATGGCCTTCACAGTCACCAGATCTCAACCCATTTTAAACTGATGTGTTAGATAACGCTCTCCACCATTACAAAAAACCAAAACAAAACACCAACTGAAGGAATATCTTTTGGAAGAACATTGTTCCTTTCCTCCACTACAGGTCTATCAACATGCAGAAACTTTCTTAAGGACACTGAAGCTGAAAAGGTTATTTGTAAATTATTTGTCTATTTAAAAAGTATCATTGCAGAGAACCAGTTACTGTCATATACTTAGAGCTAAGTATTTTCTTGCCCTTTTTACTTGGTTCCATGTACTCCTCTACAATTTTGATCGGAGTATTGTCTAATGCAAATACTTATTTGCTTTTTACTCAATTATGTTTTAGTCTCTTCTGCATTCCTTTTTCCATTCTTTTGTGTTTAGCTTTAGGCTTGCATTATTGTTGTTCACACCTCTTATTGTGGAGCTTCAGCATTGTATTTCAGACCAGTGGTTCCCAAACCTGTTCTGAAGTACCCCCTGCACAGCCCATTTAAGTGTTTTTCCTGCTCCCAACTCACCTGAGCCACCAATCAGCAACTAATCAGTTAATTACCCTGCTGTTCTTGAGCTGAAGTGGGTGTATAAACACTGTTTTAAGCCACGACGATCTAGTTAGAGAGGAACCGAGTCTACTAATAGATGCTGGATGTACTGAGAAGTTCCACGGCCAGTGGAACCTAAGCAATGTTTTGAAGTGCTACTTTTGTGCTGCTACCAAAAGACTGACTTTTACAGAAGAACCACTTTTGGTTCCCTAATAAACCTTTCAGTGGATGGTGCTTTAAGATACCAAAATTAGACATGTGAGCGAGAAGAATCATCCACATAATGTAAAGGTACTAGTTTACATGCAAACCTTCATTTTTAAGAGTGCGCCTCTGCAAGAACTGTAACAGTGTTCATTTTATTATTTTTTTTCATTTAAGAATACAAAGATTGCCTAACAGGTGTTCACTTCTTTCATCAACCCAATATAGAACCTATTTACCTCCTTAGTGCTTCCCACTTCATGGTAATGAGAGTGTGTTCTTAGTTCATCAACAAAGTGGCTTGTTTGTTTTAAGTTCTGAACTGTTCACCTGGCTGCTTCTAGAGAACAACCACAAACTCAGCACCTGACTTACAGGACCAATACACATAAACTTAATTACTGCTGTAAAATTTCACATACCAGTGGGTTTCACATAGAAAAAAAGAAAAAAAAATCACATGACCGTTGCAAGCATACCAAAAACATCTGAAGTGACTGTTAAAATATCGCTGTGAAAATGTTAAAGTTTCTGTCCAGTTTTTGGACATTATTTCAGAAGTGATACTGTTCATCATAAAATGTGACACTATATTATAATAGTCTTTAGATAGGACATTTAATATACTTACACGACACACGTGACTGTCATTTGTAAAAGTTAGTTCCTATTTACACTTTTTACACAAATCCTTTTATTAACATCAGCATTTGAGAATCCAGTACTGTTTACTGTAGGTGGCAATAACAACAGCTTTTTTTTTACACACAAACATTTAACTAATTGTGCCAATTCACTGGATAGTTGCTCAAAATAAATAGTCATAGCGAAATACAATGCTGCATGTGGAAAACCTTAACTCTTCTGAGAAGCCTTTCCACTAGATGGTATCAGTGGAGGCCTTAGCGAGGTTAGCAATCTTTGTTGGGCACTTGGCTCACTGTTGGTGTTTCAGGTAAAAATGTGTTTCTAAAGTCTGGTCTTTGTGCAGAGAAACTTGTCAAAGCATTTGTATATGGAGCTTGGTTTGTGCACAGATACATCGAAGGTAATCTTAGGTTCACTGGTGGCTAAATCTTGTATTGTTTTACTTTAAAGTGATATTTTGTACAAAAGTATTTTGTACTGTTGGTAAAGATCCCTGGTGGCCCAAACCTGTCCCAAGATCTGTATTAAATCTGGCAAATGAATTTGGCTCAACGTATTGCTGTACAACAACCTCAAACTTGAACAAATGCATTTAATGACATGTGATAGAATGTATCAGATGTTCAGCTGGCCCAGACCTTCAATATACAGCTAAAACAATGAATGACTACACACTGCTATGGTCTTTTTTTTATTTGTGTGTTTATACAAATGGTTAAGGAAAGAAAATGTCTGATTCAAAACTGCATTTTGAGTAGTTGCAGGAAGAAGAAAAAAAAACAATAACTAAAATATTGCTAGAATATAGTACTGACTAACACTCATACATGAAAATGAGTCCTAGTCTAGGTCTGTGGTTGACCTATTTCAGCTTTATATGAACTGTATAAGACATAGATGTAACGATTTCAGCCAACTGTGCAAAAACCAGGCCAAATGTATTTACTACACTTTTTTACAAATCGTGGGACAGATTTGGGCCAGATCAAGGCAGAGCAGTTTGAATATAAGTGATGTTATCTCCTGCTATGTTGAGCCCATGTTCTGTACAACATCAGAGCCACTTAATATGGAACAAACATCCCAAACAACTTGTTGAGCAGTGTAGCAGTGTAGCTCAAGGATACAACAATGGTACCAGGGCTGGGATTTAAACCTTCTGTTCACAAGGGCAAGGTCTTAACCACTAGGCGTTACTGGATTATATTGCTGCATAATTTAATATAATAAAACATTAAATAACCCTTCATATTACATGACTGAAGATTATTTATTTATTTAAAAAAAAAATAACCAATTTAATTCAGTAGTACCAGTAATTTAGTTCAGTCTATTTTAGAAGCAGCTTAAACCAATATGAACGAACTGCCTTGCTATTAAGTTTTTAATGTGAAGGTTTGGAAATAAAGTCTCTTGAAACACCTAGCAAAGGAAACTGGGTGTGGCCGCTGTGCGCTTCCTCATAGTTTTAGGCGCGCACACGAGTCTGGTCCTCTGCGCGTGCACGGTGCCGCTATGAGTCTAGTGATGGTAAGATTTGAATCATTTTTGGCGAACCGATTCTTTCGAATTGTTCGTTTTATGAATTGAACAGCTGATTTGATCGATTTATTTGCTCCCTACACCATTAGCCAAGATAACTATTCGGTCCTTTCTCAGGAATTAGCCAGTATGTCCGTCATTCAGGTTATTGATTTATCTATTGATTTTCCAGACATTATTTTAAAGTGGTTTTATCTGTCCTGATGAATGGCTTGTTAATTTATTATGAGTTAATGATCCAATTCATTTCTGTCCCATCGATTCTTAGTTGGCTTTCCTCTTCTCCTAATACTAAATACAGCTTTGTTCCACACAGAAAATGTGGGGAAATCTACAGTCTGTCATGGATTTGTATTTTTTATTGGGATTGGGTTAAAATCTAAAGGAAACCTACATTATTATAGACTTTTATAAAACACGCGCCAGTGACTAGCAACATCAACAGCACCCAGGGAGCAGTGTAGTGGGACAGTACTCAGTGGTACCTCGGCCAGGAACCTGCGTCCCTACGATCACAACTGCAAGTCCCTAACCTTTAGGTCACCACTGCCCTGACATATACATATATACCATATACCTATAAAGTGTGTAAATTATTTACAGATTATATTATTTCAGTTTCCAAATGAGCGCATGTTCCCTGTTCAAATAGGTAACCATACGGAGTATTTTCTAAAAACCGAGTCATTTGAACCGATTCGGTTCCGTTGTTGATTCGGACGCCGCTATGTGAATTGTGACAGAAGCAGTGTGCGGCTGGAGGGAGAGAACGGGGGGTAGGGAACGCACCGGCGAGGACGAAGCGTCGGCACGGCGAGGACAGATTCATGATTAAGGTATGAGAACGTAAGATTTCTTTCTGTTTTAGAAGGTGTCTGTTTTGACCTCTGTCTGGATTGATGACTTTTGAGGCGCGGTGCTACTGCAGCATCCTGGCGGTGTGGTTCTACTGGCGAGCCGCGTTAGCTGCGGCGGGTGACGGGGATAGAGTGAGGCTTTAGCCCGGTACCTGGGGTCAGATCGGGCTTTGTACAGGGACGGGAAGCCAGTTCACTACAGACAGTTGAACTCTAAAATATCGTCGCTTATTTACTCGAACGTAGGCAGATATGGTGCGTTGCTGGTGCTGGGTTGATCGGAGGATGTAGCTGCAGCTTTGTGCCGTAACGTTACTGCTGCTAGCCGAGAAGCCGTATTAACGGGGAATCTCACATTTTAGAGCTTGTTAACCTGTGGTTAGTTTGTATAGCGGAATCTATGGGTAAACCCAGTTCATTGAGTGCATATCTGGATGTTGGGAATAAAGTGGTTTAGCGGGGTGAATGATCAGGAACCCCGGAACCCCGCACTCCCTCTACGGGTCGCTGCTGCACAGCATGCGGGACATGAGGCGCTGTGGTCCTGCCGCTGCAGGCCCACAGGCCGCCGCGAGCGCGCTCTGGATCATCCAGCGCGCTTGGATTTAAGAGTGGAAGCTTACCGGGTGGGATTTTACCCCATGACAGGGGACGGTCCTTATTTACTTGTGTTTTTTATGAGTAGTTTAGTTTTTAATGTGCAATTGAGCTTTAAGCTTTTTATTAAATTAATTATTTTCCAGCAATTCATTCTTTCACTTTCTTTCTTTCTTTCTTTCTTTCTTTCTTTCTTTCTTCCTTTCTTTCTTTCTTTCTTTCTTTCTTTCTTTCTTTCTTTCTTTCTTTCTTTCTTTCTTTCTTTCTTTCTTTCTTTTTCTTTCTTTCTTTCTTTCTTTCTTTCTTTTTCTTTCTTTCTAAACCCTACAGCTGAATGCACTGATTTTGCCTCTCATTTTAGTTGGTTGACTTTTTTACCTTTTTGTGTTGGGGTGTGAAGGTGGTGGTTCTCTGTGTTTCCTTAGTTTTAGGTGTAGATCCAGGTGGTGGCACATCAGTCCGGCACAAGTAGGTGGTTTCTTTCTTTCTTCCTACTTTGCCACACCTGCTCATTCGTATGTTAGTATGCGCATTAGAGCTCAGAGACCGTGCTGGATTCTCCAGGACTGGAGCTGATGACCGCCTTTTCTGCCTTCATGTCATCTGACATTGTTTGCTCATGAATATGAATATCTTAAGTTGAATTAAATAGCTTCCTATTCAAACACAAAATTGAATGCTGGCATCCTCAGAACTTTTAGAATGATTACTTACTCGACATAGGGGCCAGTAACAGAAAAAAAAAATCATGAGTTGGTTGAGACAGGAATGGTTATCTATTCAAACAATGATCTGAGATGACCTAAGACCGTGAAGGTTATTGCTGCCTTGACCATGTTTACACACTGTATAAAGTTTTTATGTTAATCATTATCATGACGGAGGCATTTGCAGTAGATATCACACAAGGCTGCAGTATAAAAAATTAGCTCTCTAACCACATTGTGGGCTGTGAAAATCCTGTCCAGCAGCACTTCCAGAGAAATTTTTGTGGGAATTCGGAGGGAAAAAAATATTCACGTAATTTAACAAAAGGAAATGATTTTAGTTTAAATAAAAAAAGTTGGGCAGTGGTGGGGTTAGGACATTGCCCTTGGGACCTGAAGGTCGTAGGTTCCAATCCCAGCCCGGGTACCACTGAGGTACCCTTGAGTGATGTACCGTCCCGCTACACTGCTTCCCGGGCACTGTTGGTCGCTGCCCTTGCTCCACTTGTGCACGTGTGATGGGTTCAAAGCAGAGGTCACATTTCTTTGTGGTGCTTGAGAATTGTTCACAATGAAAAATAGCCTCTTTCACTTTAATACAGGCCAATCTCCATGCTAAAATACTTAATGTTTCTCATATTACCTTATTTCTTGCTTCTAGAAATAAACATTATATGTCAGTTATATTTTCTATTATAGGTAGATGGCATACCATTTTCTGCATTAAAAAATTATTTCTTGTGTAAGTATCAGATATACACATGAAAAGTATCAGATATGGGCTTGGCCTACAAATCCCACATTGGTGGATCCCTAGTAAATACTAGTATACTGTTTAAAGTAACTAATCACTTCCAGTGATCAACTGATCACTTATGAATACTGAATTATTAGCAAAACTTTATAGTACTATTTATAATAGTATAAAATTTACAGATACTATTCTTTACCCTTTTCAAATTAAAAAACAAGAAATCACTGAAAAGCAGATAAGCAGAACCAGAATCAGAAGTGGAAAGGATAAAATTCAAACAATGTTGAACCCTAGCTTCTATTGTGTCTTCTGAATTTACAGCTAAAATGAGTGATAATTTGTCATTGTGAACACATCACAGCACACAGTGCACCTCTGCATTTAACCTATCTATGTAGAAGTAGTGGGCAACTGACATTGGCAGCGCTCAGGGAGCTGTGCTTGGGGACAGTACCTTGCTCACGGGTACCTCAGTGGTACTTTTACCAGTCTGGGATTTGAAACAGTGACCTTCAGGTCATAGGGGCAAGTCCCTAATCATTACACCACCAATGCTCCCACTGCTACTATCCAAAAAAATACTGTAGTTCTCCATGTCTGCTCAACCAATCAATAGTAATAAACAGTAAAAAAAATGAACAATGTATTACAATAAATAAATCATTGCATAAATAAATAGATAAAGGAACAAATAAATAACCAATAATAAACAATGAATAATGCAGTACCATACAGTGAATGGTTTAAATACTGCAGTTAGTATAACTGTATGCTGTTTAGATCAAATGATGCAATAATGCAACATCTGCATAACTGCTGCATAGTAAAGAACTGCAATGCCACTTTGAGCTGCATCAAAACTGAATGCAGACTCAATTTCCCTCCCAGGTAGGGAGTGTTGTGTGATGAGGGGAACGTTGAAATTGCTGACAGTTTAAGGAAAACCTGTTTAACGAAAATAGTGGATACTGTCAGAAGCTGACTTGGGATTCTTGCAGGGTCAACGTCTATGATGTAGACATGTAAATGTTAAAATGTACAGCAAGTTAGCCCAGCCACCTACTGAATATTTCAGTTGGTGTATCAAATAAAATGATCAGTGAGTGAATTTCTGAACTGGTGGTTCAGGTTTTTCTCTGTGTAGTGTCTCACTATTGTATATTATTTCACTCTGCTACCATAAACCAGTTCCTATCAACAGCCCAGTCCAGCACATTCGTGTCATACCTTACCCTCCTTCTGCAATAAAACACTAGGTTTATTAGTAAACTGTGCCCCAACTGAATTCAGTTGTCACTTTTCTTCACTCAGACTTCATCCTAAATATTGTCTGAATATGAGTCTGAATTGTGAGCTCAGTGTTGTTAAATCGAACCATGGACTGAGTGTATTATTACACCCTCTGATCCTCTGGACAAGGCCAACAATCACCTTCGGCTGCCGGACTCTACTTCCCTTGTCCTGCAGGTTGAGCAACTCCAGCTTAAGATTAGACATGTTCTTTGTTTCAGTTCTGATGTTTTAACAGTTTTGAACTGCTTTAAAAACATACTTGGCCATCATAGTGAATATCCCATACCTCACAGCTAAGCTGACTTTATCTGAATGTCCTTTACAGTATAAGGTCATGAGACTTGATTTAAATGTTTTGCAGCTCGACATTGACTTAAAGTTATTGATATTTATTATTATTATTATTACTATTATATTGTAGGCAGTGGTGGACTAGTGGTTAGGACCTTGCCCTTCCTGCCTAGGTTCAAGTCCCGGCTCAGACATCACTGAGGTACTCTTGAGCAAGGTATCATCCCTGGTTGCTGTTGGTAGCTGCCTGCTGCTCCTCTTGTGCACATGTGATGGGTTAAATGTAGCGGTCACATTTCAATGTGGTGCACTGTGTGCTAACATAGACGGTTGCTTTAATTCCACAGCAACAAACAATTCCAAACAGTTCCGCTCATTCGTGCGGAATAGGGCTCAGTTTTCATTTTGCAAGGGCTGCAATTATAATTGTATCCTATATTATTGTATTCTAATACCAACCAGTTTTAATTGGGGGAGTTTCATAATCATAATAAAATATAATCAAGGAGTTTGGAGGTTTAGAGTGTGTACTATGGTATATTACATATAGCACTCATGCCTCATGTGTAAAAAAAGAAAAGCAATTTAAAGAAAATCATGTTTAAATTGCAATTGAAACATTGTTTTAAAAAAACACAATTAGATATTGTGCCAGAATCGTTCAGCCCTAGTACAAACTGCAGTATTGTTGCATTTGTCTATAATATACCTCACTAAAATTGCTTTTACCAATTGTGTTCTTACTGTTGTAAATGGGAGCTTAGCGACTAGTGTAATCTAATACTTGCTGTTGTAAACTTATGGTTGCTAATGTAAGTCTGAAGCCTCTTAGAATGAAGAATGAAGTTCTGGAACAGTTCTGGCTCTCAGCTGTTTCACTTACTCACGGTGTAGGCAGAAGGAGTAACTATGTTTAAGTCTGCCTAGTGTAAGACAAAAGCTAATGTAAACTGGTTCTGGTTTTTAACATACTTTTAACAGACACTAATGTAAGCCTATGGTTTCTCATATAAATCGGGACCGCCTTTGAGAAAGCAGGAATGGACTTCAAAGGCCATAACAGCTCCATTTACACGTAGTGCAGACAGCTTGAGGAACTACCTTGCTGATGTCATTCATGTACTGTACACACTGTTTAGTATGTGTATGTATGTGTGTGTGAGTGAAAGAGTCTGAGCTCTGTTCTTGTTCTTGAGTTGGATCGGTGTGTCTAGCCACATGTGCATGCAACTCTTTACTTGAATCCAGCCATTCTTTTAGAGGTCAGACTTAATGGAAAGTTGCTGAAAGAGGTGTGTTCACTGTTAGAATGTCTTTTTATCACACAGGAACAGGCATTACCATGCTTACACACACTTGGTAAAAACCAAACTGCCATAGAGATTCTGTTGATGTCTGTTGCTTTGAAGTCCAGGTGAGCAATATGGAAAATCTCCCCACTTTATAGCAGTTAATAAAACATAACTATTTGAGGTACGTTTTTAAAAAGGAATAATGAGGAAGGACCTGGAGAAAATCTAACAATTGTTTAATCAATCTCAGCTCCCATTTTGGCTATTTAACCAGGAGGTTGTGAGTCCGATTCCTGCTGATGCCACAGTCGACTTTGGAACTTTGCCTGAATGGGTAGGGTGGTCTTCCCACACCCCCATCCCTCAGCATGTTGTCAGCCACTGAATCACTGCAGGCATCAGTTAGCTAACAGAGGTAGCAGTTACTAAAAGAACGTTGAGCTGTGCAATGATGAATGTCTAATTTAGATGTCTAATGGCAGTTCTGATAGATGAGGTGGTGCTTCACGAGACCTGGATGTGCTAACCTTCACACTCCCACTGTTGGTTGGATCATGTGCTAGCTGGGGGTGGGGGGTGGGGTAAATGAATACAATTATAGTGAATAAAATGATGCCAAAATAGGCTGCTATCCAATCATCTACTTGTTACTACAAAGCAGTAGTGTTGGCCTTTTAATTGGGCTGATATTCTATCAGCTCTGTGTTACTTACTGTTTGAACTTGTACTGTGCACTGACTGTTGTTGTTGTTATTGTTATTTACATGCTCTCTAAAATTGGCCTAAATCTCTGTTTTATGACTTATGTATTTGTATTTGTTGTATTTTGTACTACAGACTATACTCAGTAGGAACGCATGATGGTCAGAATTATACAGAAAATGGCAGATACTAGCTGGAAAAAAAACAGATTCCATGTTGCTAATCTTTCCCTAATCTTTTTAGCACCTTAAATGCAACAATCAGCCATAACATTAACACCACCTGCCTAATATTGGGCATGGTCACTCTCATGCTGCTGAAACAGCCCTGTGCATTCTGACACCTTCCTTTTAGAGTCCGCATTCACTTTTTAAACCATAGTAGCTCTTCTGTGGGATCAGACCAAATGGGCTAGCCTTCACTTCACACATGGACCACTGAGCCTTGGGTTCCCATGATCCTGTCTCTGATTCATCAGTTGCATTTTTTGGAGCACTTTTTGCTAGGTACTAACTATACCAGGAACATGATGCTCTGAGTCAGTCGTCCAGCCATCACAATAAGGCCCTTGCCATAGTGCCTCTTATCCGCCCAGTTTTCCTGCTATCAACAAATCAACTTTATGAACTGACTGTTCACTTGCTGCCTAATATATCCCACCATGTGATAGGTACCATTTTAATGAAACCACTACATAGTCAGTGCTATTCACAGCCAAGACATATTTGGTGTCTAAAGTTTTTTTTTTTTTTCTACAAATCAAAGTTTATACAAGATCAGTTAAAAAAGTTTAAACTGCTTGCGTAAAAATTACCAGGCAGAATCCAGGTTTTAAGGTGACGTCTGTTACTGTTTTAAACAATTCAACGTGAAGACGATATGTCCATATTTATAGACAACAGTGAGTCGGAAACGAAGTGTGTAAATCTCAAGTTTCATCCCGATTTGATCCAACTGGATTATTTAATCATTTTCGAAACCTTAAAATTTGCAGTAATGCATTCAGTTTTGCAGTCAGTATGAAATATGTTGAAATTTCACACAATCTTCTACATTTCAATAACCTCACATATGCAAAAAAAATTATAATAAATATTTTATTCCTGCGATGGGTTGGCCTCCTCTCCTCGGTGTACCCCGCCTTAGGCCCGTAATCACCTGGGATCGGCTCCAGCTTCCCCGCAACCTGGAAATGGAAGAAGTAGTTTAAAAAATGGATGGATGGAAAAAATATTTTATTATTATAGGTTAATTACAGCAGTCTAGTCATAAGCAAAAGCAACTTCTCAGTAAAAACTCTCCACACAGTAAAATGAAGTAAAATGAATTGTGGAATGAACAAACATCAATTTTTGTCACGTTGTTACGTCGGGTCATGCACAATTTTGGCAGATGCATCGATACAGATCGATTCATTGTTATACCCCTATGAGACAACAGAAAAGCATAAGTGTCTCTGAATAGGAAAAGTGTAATGGTAAAGATGTGCAATACACTGTGCTAACTGGTAGGATGTAACCTACTAATACATTGGCCTCTTAGCTCTGGTGCTAAAACCAAAGTATGAAATTTCAGATCCCAAACATCATCTCTGGCTACATCTGGGACAAGGGGGCATGTGTTTATTTAATTGGCCCATGCTTACAATTTGACTTTTTTTTTTCTTTTTTTGTTCAGGTAAGTTGCCCTGTTCCTGTTGTGATAGTGAATGCTTTGGCCTTTTTGTCTGCATTTCCCTCTGGACAGCAATCTGATTAATGTGGCTTACTTTAGTGACTATTTTTACCCAGGCTTTAATTAGACCAAACCTTACTTTACTGTTCTGTTCTCTCCATTACCACTCGCAGTGTCGGAAATAGTGGGGACAAATGGCAAAATGTCCAATAATAACTTTAATATGAGTACAATAAATGAACATGAATGGAATCAGTGTAAATAAACAGCACTATTCAACCAGTAAAGCAGCCTGTGCTTTGCACATAGCATCGCCCGCTGATTTTGACCCTAAGGTGTGAACACGCTCATTTGTAGATTAAACTGACTGCTGCCACAACAGTCTCAGTCCAGTAGCTTTTACTAAGCATTCTGACCTGTCTTTTCTGACCAGAACTTTTTTCGTTGATGCTGGGCCATGGATACTAAAATGTAATATTTTATTCATTATTTATTCATTATAATTTATTTGCTTTGATGTTGCACTTTTTTGTTATGTTTACGTCTGTGGATTTCATTTTACATTTAACAAATTTGTATGTGTCTGGATTAGCATCAGCATCAAGAACAGATGCCTGAAAAAATACTATATTTAACCTGATTCAGAATTTCCAAATCCATGCATTCTCATTTTACATTTTACATTTTACAGTATTCATTTGGCTAATGCTTTTATCCAAAGAGACTTTCAAGATACAGGAACAATCAAGCATTTAAGTTGCTCAGGACAACACTGAAGTGAGTGCAGTTATCAGTTATCAGTAGTTCATACATGACTGATAGGCTTAGATGCTAAGGTGCATTCACAGTTTATTGTGCTGTACCCACATAATTAATGAGTACTTTTAGGGAACAGCTCATTTGTTCTGACTCAAAAAATGTATTTTCTGTTAAATTGCATGTTCATAATTTATTTGTGCTACTTCCTAACCTGTGTGTGTGTGTGTGTGTGTGTGATGGAGTCTGGAAGTAAAACTACAGACATGGAAATGTAAAGTCATGAGTCAAGTGTGTGTGTCGGGGAGTGTGTGTGCACCTGGCAGCCGTCCCTCATTTTAGGAGACAGGCCACTGACTCAGCGGGGGGAGGGGTCCATATGTTGCTTCTGTATGGATACTAATGCAGCAAATATGCAGAGACTTGAGGTCTTGAGCTGGTGATCGTTCAAAGGGAAGGTACGTTTACCTGGATTGTTTGCAAGAGATTTTATTTCGGGAACAGCATGAACTACAATAAGTGGACAAAATGGCAAAAATCAAGAGAAACAGGTTGAATGGAAGAGAGGTTCTCCCTCCAAGGATGAGGCCTCAAAGGCAAATGGAGGTTCGAGCACAGAGAACCAGCCACAAGTGTGTGTAATCTCTCTGTACTGTCCTGAGGTGTGAAACAGGGTTTGATCTAGTTCACCATGCACCAGCTTTGACCTGCCATAAATAGTTTCAGCGTTCTTGAAGCTTCTTGGTACCATCAAGTCTGGTGACCCATAATTGGATAAATGACAACCCTTCTAGCCTTGAAAAGTCAGACGACAAGATTGCATTTTTTGTATGTCATGAAAGACAGGCTTCGGATTTTCGAAGTAACTGGGCTGATCCTGTCTGTAGATATTATACGCTAGAACTGTGCCATTTTGTGTCATCCATGATGTACCAGCACTATCCATGGTAAGAAATTGTCGTTATCACTGATGACGCGTTCACATTCTCACCATCTCAAACATTTATGCTATTTAATCATTATTTACATGTTTACAGAAGAGAAGTACTTTTACAACATTTCCGTTTGTTTTTCCAGAGGGTAGGCTATGCATTCTGTAAGTATTGATGTTTGCATTTTTACCTGAATTTTAATTTGTGAACCAATCAGTTACATCAACAGTTCAGTCAACTACTGGTAATTACAAAATCCAAGAGCAGGGTCTGGATTTAGGGTCCAGATGTGAAGACCTCTGGTTTAGTATTTGAAAGTCAGAATTAAGTTTTACTGGTTTAGATCATGGTTTGTGTTTACACCGCTCTCAGGATTGTGTAACCAAAAAGATAAAAGTGAATGGCTTATTTTCGTACAGTCTGCAAAAATACCATGAGATATCATGATATAATTTTAAGTCTAAATCACCCATCCCTACTGCATGACCACAAGAGGAAAAACACTACTCTTGTTAAGGGCAGAAGGCCAGACAAGGCCTAAGGAAAGTTCAGTCTATTTTTTTTTACTGTTAGTACAAAACGCACTATGCAGTTGACTTGTTGACTGAAAAATTTTGTTGAACAATAAAACCGGATAAAGCTACAATTAAGACTCCTGACTGGGTGGGACATGTGATGTTATGGAGGCAACAGACATAGTCCGTTTTGGGGAGACACTTGTAAAATCGATCTTGTAAGAAAAACTGGTTTGAACAAAATAATAATCACATTTAAATTTTAATCACAATACTGTTAAAAATTGCAGTAAAGTTTTTTAATGCAGACATATGCAGAGATCAGTATTTAGTATTGAACTCAAATTCAATATTGGTGACCTCACATTATAATTTATTTCAATGCTGTTTTGGGATTAACTGTGCAATTCATTAGTGTTTTAATCAACGTCGTCGAAAGTAAGCTTTAAGTTGTATGTAACGAGCTGTATTTAAACTAGAGGTGACCTCCAATGCAAATACAGTGCTGAGCTAACACCCTCCTAGGGTCTGGTGTATGTATAGCACTACAGCAAAAATTAGCACTATCATAGCACTGTTAGCACTGATATCTGCTTTAAACACTGCTATGTAATGGAATTTTGCAGAGTCTATATATAGACTGACTAAGGTTTTCTCATACAGATTCAAGTTTCTGTTGACAGATGAGTTACAGATCATAGTTGACCGATCAAATACTGACAAGCAAGCATGTCAAGCACATTTTTGTTTATTATTTACACAGTTCTATTATAGTGAGATGTAATTAGTCTTTAGCATATAGTCTATTTACACTGCCAAGTTCAGTCAATAAGCAGCTGGGAGCATCACAGGTCCCAGGAATAAGGCAGGCATAGACTCCATGGTTTACAGAATGAATAGAAAGTCTTTTTGGAACTTAAGCAATGTTTATTTAGTACATCAAACTTCTTTGCATAGCATACTTTGTGAGACAAACAAATGTTTCACTGGTATTTGATGATACTTATGGAAGGAAGCTTAAACTTCAGCTGACTGTTAAGGGAGTAAATATTCCATGTGGTTGGTTCACTGTCTGGCAGTGTGGCAGTTGCAGTTATCCGAGAGATGCAAATGCTAATTAAACAAAGACATTTTCTATCACAGGCCCTTATCTACCAATGTGAGCGGCCCACTGGGATGATTAAAATAGTAATAAAATGTAGAGCTGCAACAACAATCATCAATTATGATCATTTATTAAAGTAATTGCCAACTAATTTACTAATCAATTAGTTGTTTGTAAATGATTTTGTTTCCAATAAGATTACTAAAAGTTTCTTTCATGGTAGAGTCAAATCACCTTCATCACCACATGGACTCAGCAGTGTGGGAGCATTTCACTCTCAGCAGTACAAAAAAAATTGTGAAGTGTAATATTTGTAACACAAACCTCTCCTGGCATGGCAGGACATCTTTGCACAAGCATTTAAAAAGAAAGCACGCTGGCTGGACAGACAAGGAGGATCTGACATTAACAGTAAACAGTTCAAAACCATTCAAAATTAAGTACAACATTTAAATAAGCAGTCTTAAACATGTTCAAAAGTGCTTAAAACAGAATGTTTTGTTTATGTACTTTAAAAAAATTTATATTAAAGAATTATTCTAATTTTAATAGTCTTAACTCTAGTGTTCTGGTCAGTTATTTGGTCGAGCACTTTTTGTTTCCCATTTTCTAAAATTAAGACATTCACTGAACTTTTGAATTTAACCTGATTGTTCCATCACTACCACTTGGATGGCATCACAAATCCACTGGATTTCAGTCTTTAATTAGTAGTTACCTTTTCAGAGAGCTTTCTGTCCAGAAGGTAGACAAAGTCTTACAAATTGCAGGGGGTTCTGCTGCACTGACACACATTTGAGGATGTTTTATGGATTTCTCTGAAAAGTGTTTTAACAAAATTCAAACATTTTATTAGATTTTTACTAATTAGTTTATGTATTTAAAATTTTACATTTTGAATAGTTTGGTAGAGACCAATGTTGAAAAAACTTTGTTGAATAATAATTAAAAAAAACATTATTGGCTCCAAACTAATATAAAATGCTGTTAAAAAAACTGTAATCTTCTTGGTCTTTTTCATGATAGCCTGAAATGTGGAGCTGTGTTTAACGCATAAACATTTAATGTATGTTTGTCGGTTTTAAATCAACCAACAAATCGATTAATCGAATTGTCTTGTTTAGTCGACTACTACAAAAATCATTAGTTGCAGCCCTAATAAAATGTATGGAATGCTGTCATGCCATAACACTCATGTACACAGGCAAGAAATGGTACAGTACAAACCAACTGCACCAAAGGCAAAAAAACAATAAACTGCTCACTGTAACTCAACTTTATTTTCATTCAGTGACTTATTCTTTAAGTGTAAATCCCAGGGACCAAAAGAAAGTGATAAAATAAGGGGCGGGTAGTCCTGATAATAATGGTGAGGGTGATTAAAGGTTTAATGATGGAAATTGCAGCGTCAATCATGTCATGCCATTTATCATTATTAATAACATTGGTAGTGTAGCAGCACAATATGTTTTGTAAGTAATCTTTTACACACATAGACTTTACTTGGGTGGGCCACCCTGGTATATTAACAACCACTGAAGTATGGCGACCCATTGTAGCATTGTGTGTTTTTATTTATTTTTTATCCATCTGAAAGAATGATGCCATCTGCAATCGTCTACCTACAGGACAATCTTTCCTCACTCCACCCGTTCTCCTTCTGCTGCCATGAGAAAGGTTTACTTACAGTCACATGTGCTCTACACAGAAACATGAGCGAGATACACTCTCTGGTATTACGTCAGAAGACACAGTGGATATTTTACAAGCATGGGCCTTCTCCTTATCGTGTAATTGTCCTCTGACTTTTGTAGTAGCCTCATTTTCTATGAGAAAACAGCAGTTGCCCAGCTAATTTTTACAGTTGCGCAATGTGGAGCGAAGTTGCTGTGGCTGTGTATTAGCAGGGTTATAACTTGTTTTTTCTTTAAGCTGTAGCAGTTAGACAGACACGAAATACTATTTCATAATATTCATAATATTTCATAATAATTTTGCTGGATTTATTCAGCAGATGAGTCAGTATTTCTGCTTGTAACATTTCTCCATTTCTCCACAGCTGTCCTCCCCCAATGTGTGCGCCTACACAAAATTGTTTACCACCCTCTTGCATGTGACCAAAGATGAAAAATAGTCCCAGATCTGTCCTTTTATCACTGCGATCATTCTGATGCTTACTAATTGGTAAATTTTAATCCGCAAAATTATTACATCTCTAACTCTATCCCTTCCATCCCCCTTTACCGCCCCAAGATAATGTCTGATCTGTGGGAAACACTGTGCTAGGCAAATTACTACAGATTTGGGTGTGTAGATGTGGGTTGTGCTGGTAGGGCCCACTGCTGAGGCGGTTAAAGAGCATAACTTTGCCACTGTGTGTGTATGACCCTACATTAACCCACGTTGCAGAACTTTAGTCACGTTCTAACATACCTTGGACAGGTTTCCTGTTGTCAGCTTTCAGTTTTGGTTTGAAAGTGTGTGGGATGTGCTCTCCTGCATGTAGGTTGATGATGGTAGTTGGTTCCTGAGTGTGCTGGGCAATAGAACAGATTTTTTTTACATGTTACAACTGCAGATTAACGTCAAATGGAGTAAATACTCCATCTCATTAGTTTGCGGTGGGACAGTTGCTGTCATCAGGGCCGCACTAACTTTAATTAACCATTTTCTATCACAGATGCTTATCCAATAAGGTATTCACTGCAAAATGCCTTTAGTCTTATGCAAGTAGATATGGGACAATATGTTGTTGTTACAGTATACTTTTAAATATTATTTCATAGCAACAGTTAGTTAGTTATCTTTTTTTTTAATATTTAACAGTGGATTAGATTAGGATTGGTTGGGATTGACCTGAAGGGGAGATTCAACTGTATTAATCTGAAAGTGTTCAAATTGATTGTAACTATATTCAATAGAATATATGCATTTCTTGGTCAAATTTTGATGCATGCAATAATGCAATTATTTTAAAGCATAAAAATCCAAAAATAAAGGCTTGGATTTTTTTATTTCACTACTGTGTAAATAGTTCCTCAAGACTCGATTCATTGTGTTTATAAAAAATACTACTGACCTATACCACAATAATCTAATTTAATCATTGTGAAATAGCCTTTGATTTAGTTTCCTAATGTCTGGCCCACATTACAGGATAATCAGACCAAATGTAATGCCGATCTAACTGACAATAGCCAAGACAAGCTTCTAATTCTATCTACTTCTGCTAACTGTGTAAAAAAATCTAAAACACACACACAGGATGGTATTGCTATCTTTGTGAGTACATTCCATTGGCTTCTACTTCTACTAAAGTAGTTAAATTCATGTATGTACACACTACTGCTAGATATGGCCAGGCTAATTACATGTAATGTGGCGATATTTAGAAGGATTGAGCCCACTGAGTAAAAGGGGAATGAAGCGCCTGTCAAAGGAACATTCTGAAAAAACAGAGATTTGGAGATAAATAAGTTAACCTAAGCTAGCTACAGTAAGATGTAGAGACAAAGGAGAGGAGCTGTTCTGTGTTTATACAGTATGCAAAAGACTTAATAATTCACAATAAGTCATTTGTCCCTGGAAACAAAACTATGAAACTTTGTGTAATTTGACATAACACCTTACTATTACTATTTCTATGAAACCTATGTATTTATAAGGTGATTTTGTCTTTATTTTGGCCAATTAAAATAGACTTGACCAGTGAGATTTTTGATCTGCCAAAAGGTTGATTTTAGACCTTGCATGCACCATAAGTTTTGATTATTGTTATAAACCAGGGCTACCACAATGCCAGCCACTCTTCAATCTGCTGTTCATGTTCGTGTGTGTGTGTGTGTGTGTGTGTGTGTGTGTGTGTGTGTGTGTGTGTGTGTGTGTGTGTGTGTGTGTTTTTGTGTG